>JAPFSE010000164.1:0-52271 GCA_030777785.1 Beauveria caledonica | reverse complement strand
CTCCCGCGGGAGGTGCGTCCGGAGCAGAGCCTGCACGCGCGGCACGTGCGCGGCGAGACTGGGCGTCAGCCTGCCGGCGACCATGCGCGCCTGCAGGCTGTGGTCGGCGATGACGGTCGTGATGGCGGGCAGCCGCTGGAAGAGCTCGACAATGGCAGCGTTGACGCTGAGCTTCTCCGGCGGCAGCACGGCGAGGTCGGCGAGGTACTTGGGCGGCACGACGAGGATGTCGTGGCCGGAGACCTTGAAAAAGGAGTCGCGGTGCTGGGTGTAGCCCTGGCGGATGAGGGCCGGGCCGTGGCGGAAAAACTGCCAGCGAGCGAGGAGGGCGTTGCTGGGGCCAATGATGGGGGCGTCAAAGTGGCGGTTCCCGTGGACGTTGGGAAAGGGCTTTGTAGTTTTGCTGGAAAGAAGCCAGAATATCAGGAGGCTGCTCAAGAGTGTGGTGAGGATGGACGTGGACGATGCGAATAGGGTTTCGAGTACAGGGGTGACTACCTGTATCTTGGTTTGATTTCGCACTATAGACTCCATGTTGAATGAGCCATTCGATAAAGATGTCTCCGGTCTACAGAATTAGAGGCGGGGGTTTGACCTTTAAGCCTCTTTTCATAGACAAGAATGACACGAGTAGGTGCTGTCTGTGCAGACACTATCACCATTGTATGAGATGCTGCGACTAAATTATTCGGTCTCATATTACTGCACAATCTGTCTTATCTGTCTTATTCCATCACAGCGGTCCGCAGGGCGTCCCCCACGCTGTCCGCCAATACCACTCGCTGGTCGACTCCAACCCCGGTCCAGCACGGCGCCATGCTGACGGTAAAGCCCGCGAATTCGGGGCAATGCTGTCAACGGATGGCGGGCCGCTCGTGCCGCGGAGAGCTGCATGACGATGCATGACGATGCATGACGGCCGGTAAGCCGAGGCTACCGGGAGAGGCGTCTGCTACAAAACACCCGCCACGGAGCCAATCAGAGTGCGGACGAATTGCATCAAGGAGAAAACTCTTCGGGGACGAAGTCGAGGCTGCAGTCTGGGACGTCACATCCAAAGCATTGGATCAGCCGCGGAGGGCAAGATGCAGCCTTGCTTCCGTGGAGACTACAACCTGCTGAGATGGCTAACATGTGCAGGATCCACGTGCCGGGGAGCAAGGGAGGCAGTCTCCCTTTTTGATGGACATGCAAGACATGGTATGCCGACCCCACCGGCAGTTGAGCGGACGCGGCGCCTAGGCGCAAAGTGCACATGCCGTCGTTGAGCAGCACTGCGCGAGAAAGGGTAACTGGGGCTCGGGTTGCCGAGTTGCGCGATCCGCCGCAGCACAAGCACATGGGGTTCGTTTGATCGGCACCGGGGTGCTCCGCGAGAGACGAAACCATGCGGGCGATGGGAATGAACCCTAAAAGTGTACTCAGAACACGCAATTCCTGTCCCCCCTGAGACCTCGGGTTGAGACGCCCCGACATATGTGTCTCATATGTATGCGTCGTCAAAAAGAAATCAAACTCGTCTCCCTGTCAACACATTTTGATATCAAATGACCCCATTTCAACGCCGTGGTATCCGTGGCATCCACGTTGGACCGACCTCTCCTCCAAACAGCCCCTCCAAAACGTCGTCGTTCTCCAAGGCATATGATTATTTACCACGGCGGGTCCTCTCTCCTCCGAAACAGGGCCACAAACTTGAGTCCCTTGTTGCGCGCCACCTTTTTGCCCTCCTCCGTCTCGGCCTTCATGACGGCGACGCACGGGTCCCGCTCGACCTCGTCCTCGGCGACGCGCTCAAACGCCGGGTGCGCCTCGAGGTGCTCGACCATCCACTCGTGCAGGGCCTCGACGTCGGTGATTGTGTAGACGAGGCCGCCGGGCCGCAGCGCGTACGCGTACTCGGCGTTGAGCGTCGTCGAGACGATGCGCGCCTTGTGCTTGCGGGCCTTGAAGTGCGGGTCCGGGAAGCAGATGAAGATTTTGCGGAGCTGGGCTTTGCGGAAAAAGTTGGGCAGGAACTTCATGGTGTTGGCGCGGATGCAGGCGGCGTTTTGGTAGAGGTGCGGGTTTTGCTGGCGCAGGGCGTGGATGCGCTCCTGGACAAAGGCGGTGACTTGGGATCGGATTTCGAGGCCTTGATTTGGGGAGGGGGGATTTGTTAGCAGGTTATATAAGGTAGGTAGAGGGAAGGGGAGGGAGAGCGGCGGTGGTTACCGAGCATGAGTGTGTTGGGTAGGAGAGGTGATAGGGCGACGAGGAGGCCGCCATAGCCGCAGCCAATGTCGACAATCTCGACATCCTGCTTCAGTGGTCTTGGTTGACTTGAGCTGGCGTCATCGGCTGTGGATTCTGCTACGTATTCGGGGTAGTATTTCCCCCAGTCCATGTCCGCCGGAGACGCAGGGCTATGCAATTGTTAGCATCGTCTTGAAAGATAAAACCGGTAGCCGGCGCAGTCAGCCACATACTATTCCAAAGCGTGGTCCGAGAATGGATTCGCGTGAGCTCTTTGGCGATAAAAGCGCTTGCGGGGAAGTTCGACGACATTTTGCTTGTCTCGAGCGGCCTGAAATTTAGCACGATGAGTCTTTCTTGGCGCAGCAGTCTCCGACATTTTCGTCTCTTTTTTTCTCTTTCTGTTGTGAACCAGGTATGTTCATCACCCGTTGGTCAGGAATTCTGATGAAGTCGCTGCTTAAAAGAAGTTTTGCGACGTGAAGGTGAAAGAAAGATTCCGATTAGGAAGGCGGTGAAGCCGCAAGCCACTGCCCATCCCAACTTATTAGCGGCAGCGCTTGTCATTAGCCTAATAACTCGCGGTCAGCTCACAAGCGCATGTTTGCCAAGCTTTGTTATTTGGCCAGAGCAGTGAACACTTGTCAACGTCTGTGCATAATCTGGCATACGGAGCTTTTATACTGTTGTGTACCACCAGTAGAGTGGAAATACGCACTCTAAATACTGCCAGCACCTCTACGAACATATTCCGTCATCATAGTTGCTTTTCTTATAGCGTCGCTGCCTCGGCCCAGTACAGACAGCTGAGGCCTCAGGGGTGGCCCGTGTCACTGCACCCATTCGCATCCGAGCTGTCCGACTACCGATAAACACCTTACTCGACGCATCACAAGCAACTCTGCATTTTCTCCTTTTTTTGACTCGACATCGTACCCAGCAGTCATGTCATCGTCTTTTTCAGAACCGGCGTGGCTCTACAACGTGGCGCTCTTCATTTACTCCTCAACCATTGTACGGTTCATCACTCTGACATGTGTACGTTCATACAGTCGCAGCTACAGGCCGTCTCATCGTAGCTTTCACTAATGCGACCTCATAGCTCCTCATCGGCTCCGTATCTATTCTACCACTGGTCATCTTCCTCACCATCGACATTATTCTCTGGTGCTGGAGAATGTTTTGGCATCGTTCGATGAAGGAGTCTGTCCAGCCGCCAGAGACGCTACCAAACCTGAAAGCTTCGACCACCACATCTGTCACCACGCACGGAAATACATCAGGGGCACGAGCTAAACGGCGAAGATGATGTCAAACGTGACTACCAGCGTCTTTTTATTTTCATCTTCTTCAGCCAGCTATTTGAATTGCTTTTTACCTTTTTTTCTTAAATCCTCTGTCGACAGCACGCGTTCTTTACGAAAACTGCGAAACCACCTTGATAAGATCAGCCGTCACGCCCATGGCAGTGACGTCGCCACCGGCACCGGCGCCCTGCACAATGAGCGGGTTGCTGCCGTAGCGCTCCGTGTAGAAGCTGATGATGTTGTCGCTGCCCTTGAGGGCGGCGATGGGATGTGAGCGGTCAAACTCTTGCAGGCCGACCTTGACGGCGTTGGCCGCAACGTCGATGCTGCCGACGAAGCGGACGACCTTGCCAGCCTTTTCGGCCGCCGCCTTGGTGTCCTCCATGCGAGCGTCAAACTGCGGCAGCTTGTCGAGGAACTCGTCGCCGCTGGCGCACGACTCGAGCTCCGCGGGTATGAGGCTCTGGACGGGGAACGCGCTCGGTGACTCGACGGGCAGGCCGGCGAGGCGGGCCAGAATGGTGAGCTTGCGGGCGACATCGAGGCCGTTGAGGTCGTCGCGCGGGTCCGGCTCGGTGTACCCCAGTGCCTTGGCCTTTTTCACCTCGTCGGACCACTTGCCGCCCTGGCCCTCAGTCGGGGCAAAGGAGTTGAAGAGAAAGGACATGGTGCCGCTGAAGACGCCTTCAATCTTGGTGACCTTGTCGCCAGTGTCGACGAGGTCCTTGAGCGTGGATATGACGGGCAGGCCGGCACCGACCGAGGACTCGTGGTAGACCTTGGCGCCCGATGCGGTGGCGGCAATGGCAATGTCCTTCCACAGCTGGTAGGAGCCGGAAAAGGCCTTTTTGTTGGGGGTGACGATGCTGACGCCGCGGGACAGCGCCAGCGGGTACTTGTCGGCGACGTCCTGGGAGCTCGTATTGTCGACGAGGACCGTCTTGGCGGGCGCGGCGGCGAGGTACTCGATGATCTGGGACAATTCCGGCGGGGTCTTGGTCGAGGCGGCGAGCGAGTCGAGGGCCGTGTCGATGCTAATCTCGGCGTAGTCGTCGTGGAACAGGGCTTTTTTGCTGGTCGAAATGTAGCAGAGGGTGAGCTTGGGCGAGGGTCGCCTGGTCGCGAGAGCTTGGAGCTGTGACAAGAAGCACTTGCCGACGCCGCCAGCGCCTGGGTGGATGTTAGCATTGGCCTTGATCGGTGAAAGAGGTGCTGTGAAGTTGGGAGACTCTTACCGATGACGGCAATGAAAACCTGGTTCGCAGCAGCCATGATTGAACTTTGTCCAGTAAATAAATGGGATGTGTCAATGTGAGAATGAGGATTGAGGAATTGGGAGCGAGTCAATTTTAAGATCGGATAGCGGGGTGCTCGAAAACGTCGACCGTACGTAGTCCGTCAGGGTTCGATGATGGGCAGCGGGACAGTCCATACCTTAGTTTCAGGCTAACAATTTTCCTTGGTGGGGGAAACAGGCAGCACGTCATAATACATGCAAGCTGTTGTATGCGCATTGTCTAATGATGCATCCAATTGATGAGCCTGTATTTCTATTCTCTGTCCGTTGTATCTACAAGGAGTGCGTTGCGGTGCTATCTATAGCGCGGAAACAGTCGATCAAACTGGGCTACAGCGCCTTGGCCAGAAAAGCGTCGAGCTGCGGCGGCTTGGGCTCAAAGACGTCGTCGAGGCGGTTGCCGTCCTTGAAGAGAATAAATGTGGGCATGCGACGGACGTTGAGCTCCTTGCTGAGGCCCTGAAGGACGTCGACGTCAATCTTGCAAAAGTAGACGTCTTTGAACTTTTCGTCGGCGGCGTGTCTAGAGATTGGTGTCAACAACGGCTTGTCAACAGTGGTACAGGGTCATGGCGGGGTAATGAGCGAGCGAGGGGTTGGCTTTGCCTGTGCGCGGGCAAAGGCGGTCGTGGGAGCGTCACCGTACTTTTTGAAAAAGGGATCAATCATCTTGCAATCGCCGCACCACAGCGCGTGGAAATCGGCGACAACCACCTTGTGCTCCTTGAGGGCGGCGCGAAAGGTGTCGGGGCTGTTTGGGGGAGGAATGGTTAGCCACAAACGCCACGCGCAAACTGCCACCGTGTGGGAGATGGCGGGGTTCCGAGAGACGTAAACACGTACTTGGTAATCTCTTCAATGGCCATTATTTCTTGTTGTAGTTTTCTGATTTCTGGAATGTAAAGAAGAGAATCTCGTCTCGTTTCGCAAAATCGCAAACGGCCCTCTCCGCCAGCGGGTCTCGCGGCTGACGGCGGGCTTTTAACGTTACCTACCTACCTAGGTAGGCAGTTACCTTATGCTCCATTGCCTGCCCTAGGTAGGTACAAGGCACCCAAAGAAAAGTTTGGGCTTCCAGAAGGGGGCCAGCCGCTGTGGAAGCTTCTAAAAAGGCTCAACGAACAAATGGCGGGGTTGATGCATATGTCAAGTGGCTGAGTGACGTGATATATAGAGTGCTGTGCGCCATAGGCGTCCTGTGATAGTCTACATTTTGGGGACTTTACGGGTCTACTTGAATGAAGGTTGAAAAATCTTCTTTTTTGTATCCATTATCTGCTTGCCAGAAAGGCGACAGTCACTCTTTTGCATTCTCGACACTGCTGCCCGAAAACGAACGCTATCGTGTTGTCGCTGGGAATCTGTCAGGCTGTAATCAGTGCCAACTTAGTACACAAACTCGAGAGCTGGTGTCATCAAATCAGGTCCGCCACAGCTCTCTAGGCATGTATCAAACGACCCTGTTGGCAGGGTCCAGAAATCCGCAGCAGCTTCATTAAGAGTAGCTGCGTTTGACTCTCCCCCAGTACTCAGACTGCTACTCGTCGCGGACTCTGCACGACTCTTTGGTATTGCCGCCGTCATCCCCGCTACCCGCAAAAGGACTTTGCAACGCCGTGCGCGACGCATCTTCGTTTCGCAGCGCCGACAAGAACAAGACGGCGGCCTGGATCAAAACCACACTCTGAGTGTCGAGGAGGTCCGCGCGGGCCATGGCCTGTTCCACTGCGAATTGATAATGCTTGACCGCTGCCGCTCGTGAAGAGCCAATGACCTCTTCGCACTGCTGCGACTCCATGCTGATGACAGTAGAGTAGTACATGGCAAACAGCAACGCCTCTGCATTGCAGTCCAAAGATTCGGGAGATGCCACGGCATCCCAATAAAAGGCAATCAGCGTGGGCATGTAGAAAATGCGTACCATAGGTGCGATATTCTGTGTAAACGTCTCAAAGAGAGCCACTGACTGGGTTAGTCCTGGGTGATATGCCCGAAGCGACCGCGAAAGTGCGTGGAATCCCATTATCGCTGCATTAGATCCGGCCGAGGTTGGCGTGTCAGCAGCAGACGACGCCATGGTAGCCGCATCAAAGTCGTCGTCATCGGACGCTGTCTCATGATAGACTAGATCGCGCCGCTATATATACACCCATTTTCACCACCTACTTCTTCGCCGCACAGTCACTTCTATCGGGCACGTCCATCGGGGACACCTTGATGCGCCTGCAACTCACGCTTCCCACGAGCATAGTCACCGGCTGGAAGGTGTGGTCGGGCTTCGTTCTCGTCAGCTTCATGTACGTACCAGCACAGTTCTGCAGCGTCTTTTCAGGGTGCGTTGCGGTGGCATGGCAGAGCTACTTGAGTTGGTCGAATCTAATAGCGGAAAGAAGAATTTGCGAGACAAAAAGTTATGACTCTGAGCGAAGTAAGATGGAGGGGAGCGTTTGATTCTTTGTGTAGGATCAAGTGCAAAGAAATGGACTGGGAGAGGCCCTTATTCAAAAAATAAGCCAACCGCATTGCCGTTACGCCCCAACTTTTGAAATTATATATATAATATTTTAAACACTGTTAATATCGGCTCTTATTCAGATACGTCTATTTTTATTCTGCAGCCGCCTCCTACCCAGACTTGCCAGCGCACGCAGCTCATCTGCCCAGGCAGCGATATGCCCCACTAGGAGTGCCGACTGGTCACTAACTGCTCGAATATTCATCTTCGAGCCTCAGCTTTATTCACCACCTCGCATCATCAAAAGAACATCACACATCATCTTGGGGCATACAGATACATCAGGAACTCTCTCCATATCTCACAAAAAAAGAGTAATGTGATTCGCTTGACAAGTCCGGTGCCACAACCCGTGACACGCGCAACAACAGCTCGCCACGCCACCACGCGCAAACATGCCCCAAGATCCCCATCTATACGGGCAGCGGCCCAAGAAGAAGCAGAGAAAGGACGCCGCGCTTTCTTCTTCCCTGGATTTCACAGCCCAGCTGACCTCGCTCATGGCATCGTCCGGCGCCGCCTCCGGCTCCGCCACCACCGGCCGCGCTCGGCCGTCCAAAGAGCCCAAGGAAGATCTCTTTCGCGCCCACACGGCCCGAAAGCGCGAGACCCAGGCCCGCCGTGCCAAGGACGAGAAACTCATTCTCAAAGACGTGGCAGGCACCGAGGATGAATCGCGCGCGCTGGCCCGCGCGAGGCGCAACATGGAGAACAAGGCTCGTCTCTACGCGGCCATGAAGCGAGGCGACTACGTGCCGCAGGATAATGAGGCGACGCCCTTGATCGACTTTGATCGCAAGTGGGCCGAGCACGAGGAAGGAAAAGATGCCTTGTCAGACTTGAGCTCGTCGGATGACCAAGGGAACGAAGGCGACGACGACGACGGCGACGACGGCGATGAGGTCATTGAGTACGAGGACGAGTTTGGCCGTCTACGGCGCGGCACCCGCGCCGAAAAGCAGCGCCTGGAGCGGCGCATCCAGCGCGGTCTCCTCGGCGCCGAGGAGCTCAGCCGCATGTCAGCACGGCCCGTCGCGCCGAGCAACCTCATCCACGGCGACGCCATCCAGGCCATGGCGTTTAACCCCGACGACCCGGACAAGATGGCGGCGCTGGCGCGCAAGCGCGACCGCAGCGCGACGCCGCCCGAGCTGAAGCACTACGACGCGGATAAAGAGGTCCGCTCCAAGGGCGTCGGGTTTTACCAGTTTAGCCGGGACGAGGACGCGCGGCAGAGGGAGATGCGCGCGCTCGAGGACGAGCGCAGGCAGACGGAGACGCAGCGGCAGGCGAGGGAGGAGCAAAAGGCGGCGCGCAAGAGGGAGATTGAGGAGAGGAGGAAGGCGATGGAGGCTAGGAGGGCCAAGAAGCAGGCTGATAGCTTTCTTGGTAGTTTGGGAGATTGAAATTATACGACATGACATTATGAAATGCCTGGATGTCTTGTTACTTGGCCTGTGATACGCTAAATAATCAAGAAGCAGCTCGTTGCAAATACTTCAGATGAATTATGCCAACTACTCAAGTGAATGTAGGCGCTGTAGCATGTGCATTGTTCAGAATATAGATTTTTGGTAAGGTGCATATGTTGCGTCTGTATGGGTGTGCAATGAATGTCGTGAAGCCGTTATAAATACATCAAAAGGGGTATAACTGCGTATTCTCCCGTCTATCATAAAGCAAGTAAAACAAATGTTCGCTTTTTCTGCGTCTTGAAGAGAAAGAGTCCGCCTTGGCCGTCCATCAGCTGAGTGCAAATTCAAGACCATACATGTATGCTTCAGAACAGCGCTATCGGTTGCGTAAAAGGATAAGTCCTTTTTCCTTTTTCCCCACTCAGCTTGACGCGGCCAAAAATCATTGCTTTGTTCGTGTGTTTTTCTCAATCAAGTTCCTGTATATCATTGGAACAATGTGCAATCCAACGCCAAATATATAGCCCATGATACTATACGCTTATCAAAAGACACGAATCAGATGAATGACAAAAGAAAGATATGTTCATCCCGTCCATTTTATCATAGGACGGGTCGTTAATTTGTTTGGAGCGACAAGAGCAGTCGCATTGGGAGGCCGATGAGAGGGGTCGTTGGCCGAGTTGGGCTTCACCGTCGTGCGTCCCGAGACGGTGGCACTGCGGACACGGGCGCTAAGAGGCAGAGTGTACTTCAAAACGCCCTTAAGGATGAGATCAAACTCGTTTTGATAGATGCGATCCCATCTCTCGACACCTCCTGCTGTGCCGTTTCCTGGGGACTGAAGCTTCATCTCCCCAGTCGAGGTAGAGCTGCCCTGGTGAAAGAGGGAGCCTTCGAACAGGAGCGGGCTGTCGAGTTCGGTGATGCGGCCCAAGAGGATATTGGGACGATTGTCTGTATCCCCGTCCTTGCCATCGCCTCCGTTGGGCTTGTTGCTCTGTCCGTGACTGACAAGAGGTGGCATCACATCTCCAGATCCGGGCTTTTTCCACCAATCCTGGTCTGTGCCGGCGTGGTCTGATTTGGCAAAAATCTCCAAATCGGTGTGGTCAACCGTGACCAGAACAATGTTTGGATTGTGAGCCTTGACCGAGACATCGAACATGAGAACTTGCTCGCTCGTGACGACATTCTGAATCGAAACGATTTCGATACCGGCCATGGGCTGGGACGTGGCAAACATGAATCCAATGGCACCCGTAATCACCAAGAGAAACATCATGGTCAGGACAAGGCATGCTGCGAACCGGTTCAGATACGAGGATCGCCGGGTATATGTCTGCGACTCGGCCTGCCTGAGATTATGGGGTCCGCGCCTGTTGCGACCGGATCTGTAGCGATTGGTTCCAACGAGGGGGGTCCGCTCGTCATCGGCGCCAGTATTCTCGTCCATGTCGTAGATGGACGACATTTGAAGAGCAGAGCGCTTGGAGCTGAGCTGGCCCCTGGGGGATTGGTGATTGCGTGGGCTTGTCGGGCCCGAGGAATTTCGAGATCCGGCATTGGGGCCCTTTGACCTGACCGTGTTAGCAAAGGGCGAATCATTGTCGAATATTGACAAATGACTGTTATTGGGTTGACGGCCCCATCGGCCAATGTGATGATGATGTCTAGCGGTTCCACGGCCGGAACCGCCGGCGCTGCGACCAGAGGCCTTGCCGTCTTCTTCCCCAGGAGTCAAGCTTTCTGTCCCAGAGCCATTAAATGTGTTGACAAACTTCATGCTCTTCTTGGGAACGGGGCCGTGGTGGCCGCCACCTTCCATGACACCATAGATGGAGCGAACGTTTTGGCGGTCGGGGGCTTGGCTGGCGTTGGATGTGGCACTGGGGGTGCGCGAGTGGAAACGGCGAACAGTGCGATCGCCGCCATCAGGAGGATTGGAGTCGTAAACAAACGTTTCTTCCGAGTCGGACGTGTTGGCCTCGTCAACGGCGCTGGCTATCTTGGCCTCGAAATTGTCCGCCTTGGAGGCAGAAGTTCCGGTGTGAACATTGGGTTGTTTTCTGACCGGCTTCTTCTTTTCCTTTTTCGGTTTGATGGTTTCGGTGCTTTGCTTGGTCTTAAGAGTGCCGTTCGCGCCATCGGCCTTGGAGCTCGTATTGAGAGCCACCTGGGGAATACTGGCCACAGTCTCGGTCTCGACCGTCATGTTCTGGGTGGAGCCCTCAGTCTTGCCTTTGCCCTGCTTCATCGACAGCGAGCTAGACTGACGAGTGACAGGCGGTGGGGGCACGGAGGTGGTTCTTCGGTTTTCGACCTTGTTGGCACCCTCGACGAGGTTGTCCATGGTGTGGTTTGACCGGGCTCTGACGGTGAGGCCACCATCGCTCGAGGTACTATCCGACTGTGTGTCAGGAGCAGCAAGCTTCTCCTTGACGTGATTCAGGATGCCACGGTCCGCCACGGGGGTAGCAACCTCTTGAACAGTTTCCAGAGGGGAGCGGACAGGCGTATGGACGCCGGAGCCGGACTTGGATTCGTCGGTGTCGCTCTCGGGTGGACGATGGGTGTCACTGGACTTGACAAGGGGACTGGCCTGCAAAATGTTGATGGCGGGTAGATCTGGATCGGGCTTCGGCGACGCTGGGCCAGGCCTGTTCAAGTTTGGCGGTGGAGATGGCAAGCGAGGGGAGACAGGCCATCGGGAGCTTTCCCTCGAATCAGCCAGTGCAAGGTCGTTCTTTTGCGGCGTTGAAGCGTGTTGTGATTCCCTGGGAGTGGGAGGTAGCGAGGGGGTAGCAGAAGTTGAGAGACTGCGCGCGGCGGCCGTATGTGTCGGTATCTGGGATCTAGAAGGGCGAGTTGGACTGACTTCCTGTTGACTATTTTTGCGAGAGCGGTTGCCGGAGAGCCGGCTGGAAGAGGTGGCCTTTCGGACGAGACGACCGGGAGAGCCGTCGCGGGAAGAATTGGGCACGGTCCCATTGGAGTTTGCTGCCAGGGGAGGCTTTGAAGCACCATGGGAAATGCCGTTTGAGACAGGCGCTGTTGCGGCAGAGGCGGATGGAAGTGCGATACGAGATGGTGTGTTATTGCTGTATTGGGCGGCAGTGGAAGAGATGGTGCCAGTGTCATGAGCCTGAGGAGGGCCATCCGGGAGGGGAGATGGCGTGTCCATGGCTGGTACAAGTTGATGTTATGTTTTGGAGGGTGAGTGTGGTTGATGCATGCCAACGGGCAACAGGGGCAGATGGCGAGTCTCAACGGTTGATGGCGGAGACGGATGCAGAGCGGTTCATCGTGGGTGAAGGAGTGACGAGTGAAGAGCGAGGGCAACGAGGGGGTCAAGCCTGATGCCCAACGGAGCGTAGCAATGGTAAGCCAGATGCGTTGTCGGGGCGGCGACGTGGATGGGCGCAAGGCTCGCGTTGGTGAGAAAGAGGTGCAGACGACTCGGGGGATCTGCGTGCTGCGTGTCGCGTGCAGTTGGTTGATGGATTTGGCAGGTTGAGGTGACGCAGGCGCGAAAAAAATGCGGAGAGGCGATGATCGGGAGGGCGAAGGATGGGAGGACGAGAGACGGTCGGTCGGTCGAGAGGGAGAAAGGAAAAAGAAATGTGCGAGAGTAGTAGAAGAGAGAAGAAAGACAGAGACGGCAGCTAAATGGATGTATTATTTCTGGGGGAGATTGGATGGTGCCTGGTGGATGATGGTTGTTGTTGTGCAGGTATGGCAAAGATGGGAGGGTGTGTGATGGATGGATGGTGTCAGTTGTGCGGCAAGGGAAGGATTTTGGTGTGTGGATGAGGATGTGGTTGGTGGTGGGTGGTTTGGAGTGGTAAGTAAGGTACCTAGTAATTAGTGGTGCTGTGCTGGTGGATGGGCGGGCAACGGGCGCGGAGCCAGGTTGGCCTGTTTGAAAAGCCGGGGCAAACTAGTGGTGGACCTGCAGAAGTGGAAAAGGTACGGACAAAAGAATAGAAAAAATCAATACCATGACAAACAATACAAAGGCCGAAAATATGACAAAAGATGGGAAGAGTAGTGTCGTAGTGGTGAGGTCAGCACCCGGGCCCGCAGGGGCCGCAGGGAGACGAGCTGAGGGGAGGGGGTTTGTACGATAGATGTGGTTGGCTGACCAAGCATTGTCACTGTTGATTTTACCGTTGATTTTCACTCTTCATCTTCACTCTTCATCTTCACTCTTCATCTTCACTCTTCATTTTCACTCCTCATTTTCCACTCTTGACCATTCACTGGCTTTACCGTGTACTCGGTACACTGGCGTGACTGGGTAATTGAACAAGTGCACAACTAGGTTTGAGAGTCAAGGTACCAGATTCTGCGACACATGTCCTCTGGTCTACATCGGGAGCCAGCAGAGGGCCCAGACCGGCTTCGCATCACGACAGGGGCAAAGAAGACAACAGTAATCGGGTATTAAATGCGGACATTAACTGAGGACTGGTGCATGTACGGAGTACCATTCAGGCCTTTCCTGACGGCAAACTGTACAGTACAAATAGTCACTCCTTTCACCTTGCCTTACCACTCGCTCCCATCATCAAGAATCCCATACGAATAATTACTGGTACATCAGACCCCCCCTCGGGCCGCAACCAGCCTGATCTGAGATGCTGCATACACTATCCGCTCCGGGTACACACGACTCGCCCCCTTGGTAATACATACAAGCTCAATACAGGCCCGGCTGGTAATAACTCAACAAGTACCCTGCATGCCCGGCAAGGAGGTAGGCTTCAGCCTGGACTAGTTAGAGGGAGCGAATCAAAAGCACCAAAAAGGGAATTAAAAGAAAAAACGACTCAGACATATTACACGCATAATTATCGTATAAAAAGAAGCCAGTCACGAGCGTGCACGTTTTACTTGTTCCAGAACGCCATATCCACCTCCCCCTCAGGCCTCAACCTGGTCAGCCACTTGAAAGCGTCAGCCACACACCCACACAGGACGAGACGACTACAGAGTACTTATCCCGCCACACTGTCACACTGCCAGGTTGCCATTGCCAGGCTGTGCTCGCATCAACCACAAGAAATGAGACATACAAAACCTGTCACTCTTTGGACTTGGTGCTGCCGAATCAAAAAAAAAAAAAAAAAAAAAAAGACGGCGGCACTCTCTTTTAGTCGCCAGCTTGCCGTGTTGCGTCACGTCGCGTCCACTCCTCCTAGGCCAGCGCAGAAAAAGTCTCGCCTACTTGCATCTTGGCCAAACGCTCTTCCGCACCTCTGGTAATCTGTACTCTATTATAATACGGAGTAGGTAATATAGTTACAAAGCCATGTTCTAAACAAGCATTTGCCCAGCCGCCTTGGTTTTCTTCTTGTTTTTCCTTTGGCACGGAGTGCTACTTCGGGAGGTAGCAATATTAGTGAGTGATGGTGTCCACATTTCCTTCTAGCGGCCTTCGGCGCTCACGCTGCTTCTGGCTGTTTGGCCTGTCGACCTGTGCTACTCAACCTGGAGAATGGCAGTCATTGCTGTCTCTACCTACGCATATTAACTTTGGTATAACTATTTATGACATCCCTCCTCATGCCACTTGATCCTCGTCTCTCGTAATTACTGGTACAACCCACCTCGGTTATTATTGCGCGTCGTCAACCCTGTCACGAAGTGCCCTGTCACGAAGTACTAAGGTATTGTCCATCACTCACAGACTCACAGTATTATTTATTCGCTAGTTACCTCGAACCGAGAAACAGTCCACCGCTGCTTTCAATGACTCCTCGGGCCCCAATCAAACGAAGCACGGTCGTCAGCCAGAGATTGGCTGGTAAACAACCCAGTAGCCCCCCCCCTGCATCAAAAAAACCAGGTCTCGTGATGCCTCTCTGGAACACTCTCGACTCACTGCATTCGATTTTGTTGAGGCCCTAGCCCGTCGATACGAGTCTCTACTCGCTGTCAAGTACGGATACAAAAGACGTAAACTAGCATTCACAATATAATACTGCCAGCACGTGCAGAGATGCCCCAACCTAACGTTGCACCGCCTCAAATCACCGCCCCAATCCGGAGCGCTGGGAATCGTACTACGGATACTCTGCACTGAGTACAGATGATATTGATGATATTAATAGACTTGACTAAGTAGTTACTCTTTCCCCCGTGTGAAAGAAACCTAATTATAAAGAATAGAAAGACGGGAGAAAACAAAACAAATCTCCACATTCTTATACGGCAACATGGGTCCCGCGGGAGCTGGCACCTTGGATCCGAGATTTTGGGGCCCGTCCGCCTTATCAGCAGACTGTACTGGTAGTCACTATTCAGGCTTCTCGCCGCGTCACGGCCTGAAAAACGGACACGACATAATACGACACACGACAACGCGCATGGGCCTTTTGAACTCGCAGGCTGCCGTGGCTGCTCGACTGCATCAGAAACGCTCCCGTGTAACAAACCTGTTGTGCTCGTTCCTTCTGTCATTCTCTCCAAACCCATGTCTCATGTCATGTCTGTCCATGCCTGACAGCTACCCGGTAGACAACTTTTGGGATTCTGAATTTGGGCCACAAGGCATAAACAGAAGGCCCAAATGATAGCCAAAGTCTCAGACATGAGCTCTCAGGCCGTGTTCACGTCTTCTGGTTGGTAGTAGGGTACTACGCATGGTCGTGGTAAGTGGTCGGCGTCCGTCACACTGATCTGTCCGACATCCTCGTTTGCATCATCACCACCGCTGGGCTACGATTCCTCAAAGCAGGCTCACAATCTTCCGAGAATTTAGTTTTTAGCACCAAAAGACCAAAAGAGGTGATTTGAGTATTCGTAGCAACAAATAGCTGACGTCGTGACTTTTGAGAGCGCGCACATCTAGACGCCATTCCTGTACAAGTCGAGGAGTACAAAGAGACACGATAACTCCTTGGGAAAAACATCAAGAAACCGCAATTCTGAAACAAGTAGATGATTTCTGTACAAGCTACCTAATAATAGAGCTAAGCAGTCCCATAGTAGCCACTTCACGAGCTAACGCACGCGTCGCTGAGAACGTGCTTCATCACAGAACTCGCCTCATGCTGATTTTCTATGCTCAATTAAAGACTCTTCCATTCTTGTCAGTTGCGATAGTATTCTGTTGACTATTAATTCATTTCACAGACCTGATCACTACTATCAGACGGAACCCCTCGGCTCTCAGCCCATCGCTTTGGCGGAGGAGCCTTGACAAGCTTAAGCAACATGCCCTCCGGCTTTGCACCGCTCTTCTTGTACTCCTCCGTACTATACATTGGGTTCGTCAAGTTGGGCGCCACGCCCACCTGGCCGCCCTGCTTGCCGCATCTCAGCAGCCCCTTGCCGCCGGCCGTGCCCGCGCCGCCGTCCACGGCCGTCGCGAGGTCCTCGTACAGCACCGACGATGTGAGCCAGGGGCTGGTGTGTTTGGCCAGTGCCAGCACCGTCCCGCCGTTTGGCACGGGGAGCGTCCACTCGGCGCAGTCGTCGGCCCGGCCCATGGTCCAGAACTTGGCGGCGCCGTCGTTGGCCTCGCCGAGCCAGCGCAGGTAGGCGGCGACGTACCGCACGTGCTCGGGGTTGAGGTCCTGCGAGCCGCCGGTGCCAGCGCCGGCGTTGTCATTGTCGTTGTCGCTGTAGCAGATGAGCTTCGGGCCTTCGCTACAGACGGCGTGCCTTGTTAGGGCTGAAGCGGCGCCGAGGCCCGTGGCGAGGACGACGTTGACTTGATGAAACAACATCCTCCCCTTATATTAAGAAGTAAGTATCGAGCAATGGGAAAGATATGCTGTGTTATAATGCGAGGAACCGAGATAGAGCTGGGTTTACTGATTATATATATTCATACTCGGTGATGTTCTGGAAGCGACAGAAATCATTTTTGTGAACCACCAACTTCGCTAATGACAGCTTTTTCCAATTCTGTAATGAGTAGAATACTGCAAACAAAGCTTCGTTGAACATTCTCGGTTAGCTGTATTTCCATATGATGCCGACTACACCTGTACAGACAGCTGTTTGCTGTTGCACGTAGCTATTCCCCCGCGACACTCGGAGACACATGGGCTCTTTTGTATGGGTACAACATGGAGATTCGCTTATTTGTCTTGCATCAGCTGCGGGAGGCAGACCTGTTCCAAAGCACGCTGCCCGGGAACTGCTTGTGGCCAGGACTTGACAGTTGTGTGGCACTTGCTCGTGCTGCTGTAGCTCGGGCGGCACTGTGTCTGCCTGCACAACACGAGAGTTGGGCATTTTTGTGCAACGGTTTTTAGAGTTTGACAAAGCAAATAATGATGCGGAGATTCCAGGTAATAATTACACCATACATGAATCATGGTCTTCTTACCGAATGGATGATCCTGGCCGAGTTTCCTACACCGCTTTGCATACATGGGCTCTTACGAGAGATTACCTCCTCTTGGCGGCCTGACGCTTACATTTTGGACATCACGGTTATAACTACGTGACGAAATGAGTCTAAAATAGCCGTTGGTACTCGGGTAATAGCCTCTGAATACGTACATATACCCGAGTATTGGTGGATACACAGGCTTGGTACTTGATTCTGTAGCAGCAACGCTCGGGGGACCCATCTGTAGTGAGCTCGAGCTGAGTGATATGTTGTACTAGTTGGGTCTTCTTATTTGTCGGATTTCTGGGCAGGATTTGTCGGCAGGCACCAAAATACCTAACATACCACTAAGTAACTCTGAGCCCAATTACCGACTCCAACCCCAACCGCGGGCCATATCCCTAACTAACACTCGAGTTATAATGCAGAATACAAGATGAGCTTCTTGCAATTTTCGTGTAATTTTCCATGTCTGCGCTATTAAATCGCGCTGTTAATAATTACAGATTGTGGCTCGTACTTGCTCGTGCTTGAGTGGTGTACATAGTCTATATAGAGTTCATGGCCGCTATGGCTGTTGATTGGCTGAGAGCAGAATTCCCCCACGTTTGGGGCGCCAAATCTTGTGTCTTTGGCCGACAATCAGAGACGTCCTAGCAAGTAGTGCGCTTTAACAATTCATTTCATACGATGCCAAAGGAAAGGCCGTGCAATACAGCTAACCATGTTGGACCTTCCAGTCTCTTGCAAAATACGAACGTCGTAAACTGACAAGAAACTAGGAGATTTTTGACTAGATGTCATAAAAGAGGTGATGATAAGTACATCGTGGGTGACTAGAGCGAAGAGAGTAAGAGCTGAGCTCTGAAGGTATGCGCCCACCTGATGCGCCTGTAGCTTCCATCGTCTCCTAGGCTGCCTCCTAGTTTAGAATTCTCTTCAGCACCAATCGACCCAACCACAGTCCTGTCAGCCTGTTGCTTCTGCTTGTTCGTCTTTCTCGGTGACTCGATGGCTTTGCTCCATGCACCACACGAGCAGCGAATTTGAACTTCTCGTGTAGCCTTGCGGTCCGTCGGAGTGGTCCGTCGCAACTGCTTACCCAAACTTAGACGCCCCTTACAAATTACCCCTGAGAGACTGCATGTGCGGAACAAGGCTCCCCTTCGAGCCAGGAACGCATCGGCAATACGGACGTCACTCTGCTTTCAGCTCGGAAACAACGCACAAGTCTCTGTTGTTTTGATTGGCCCGGGATCCTTGGCCGGCACCTCCATTGCGATCTGTCTAGGATTAGTAGGGTGTACCTGCACCTCGTATTCAAGGAGCCATATGACCCCGCCGGGAAGTTGCTAGCCCAGGCTATAGTATCAAAGCTTATTACTGGCATACCTATCGGGACGCTCGGTGCGGAACCGGTTTGGTGGACAATCGCCTGGGGCGCAAAGTGATAGGTGACGGTTACTATTAGCCGCTGTTACATTCCAAGGCGCGCCAGAGTACGGAATGCTTCCCTGGCTTTGACGAGCTGAGAACACAACCGACCATGACTCGTCCGCAAAAGTGACTGTCGAGCACGCGCATTCTGACAAGCGCCCATTCTCAACTTTGGGTTGTGAGAGATCGATGGCAGGCTTCATGAGGGCTTACGAGAAATTCGCACGGCCGGGTTTAAGGTTTGGCTTGCTGAACCAACGCAAGTACATCAGAATACGAGATGGCAAACTATCCATGATCCTCTTCACAAACTAGAGACCAATCATGACGTCGGATACGGGAAGGTTGATTTACGTTCCAATAAGCGGAGAAGACAGTCCGCAGGAACAGGGAGCTTTCAACGGTAAGTTGTATAAAAGACCTGTCGATATCCCCCCCTCGCATGGCTTGACCCCGTCTCAGCATACCACGGTCGTTACCTTTTACCCTTCTCAAAAAGCACCTTTGCCTTTTCAGAACCAACTATGCAGTCGCTTATTCTAGCTGCCTCCGTGGCCGGCCTGTCGGCCTATGCCCTTCCGTCCAACGCCACCGTGACGGCTTCTCCCCATATCGTGTACACCACGGAAGTTGTCACGGCCCTCACCACCTACTGCCCTGCTTCGACCACCCTCACCGTCAACTCCAAGACGTACACGATCACCTCGGCCACCACGCTGACCATCACCGACTGCCCATGCACCATCCACAAGCCCGTCCCCACCGGACACGCTCAGGATGAGTGTGCCAAGAAGTGCTCTGATGCTCTTTTCGACTGCAAGTCCAAGCCTGATGCCAACCAGTCTACTTGCGTCTCCAACTACAACAGCTGCCTAGGCTTCGAGGCCATCGGTGACGGCAAGGCTGATTACTATCCCTCCGCCTGCTCCAAGAGCGACAACCCTCCCGCTCCTACTGGTACCGGCCATGCCCAGGATGAGTGCGCCAAGAAGTGCTCTGATGCTCTTTTCGACTGCAAGTCCAAGCCCGACGCCAACCAGTCTACCTGCGTCTCCAACTACAACAGCTGTCTCGGCTTCGAGGCCATCGGTGGTGGCAAGGCTGATTACTACCCTACCGCCTGCTCCAAGAGCGACAACCCTCCCGCTCCTACCGGTACCGGCCATGCCCAGGATGAGTGCGCTAAGAAGTGCTCTGCTGCCCTGTTTGACTGCAAGTCCAAGCCTGATGCCAACCAGTCTACTTGCGTCTCCAACTACAACAGCTGCCTAGGCTTCGAGGCCATCGGTGACGGCAAGGCCGACTACTACCCCGCCGCCTGCTCCAAGGAGGGCAATGCCACTCCTACCGGCCAGACTCCCGGCCAGGGTCAGACTCCTCCTCAGGGTCAGGGCCAGACTCCTCCCGCTGGTCAGGGCCAGACCCCTCCTGCCGGCCAAGGCCAGACCCCTCCTGCCGGTCAGGGCCAGACTCCTCCCGCCGGTCAGGGCCAGACTCCTCCCGCTGGTCAGGGCCAGGGTCAGGATGAGTGTGCTAAGAAGTGCGTTGCTGCTCTGGGCGACTGCAAGGCCCAGCCTGGTGCCAACCAGTCTACTTGCGTCTCCAACTACAACAGCTGCCTCGGTTATGAGGCTATTGGCGGTGGAAAGGCTGACTACTCCCCCTCGGCCTGCGCGCCCAAGGCCACCGGCACTGGTGCCACGGCTGTTCCCACGGCTGTTCCCACTGTCCCTGTGACTGTTGGTGCTGCCGGCATTGTCCGTCCCGTCAGCCTGTTTGTCCTTGGCGCTGTGCTGCTTCTGTAATTTGTCAAATTACCTTGATAATGTCAGCGGTGACGGCCACTTAACTGCGGCTGTTATACGAGTGTACTACGCTGTACCATGGTATTGTGACTTATTTTACTTTTCTTTATAGAGCTCTTTTACGCTTGAGTTCTTAATATAAATGTGTATTTTAAAAAACCTACTTTGTTTCTGTGCCTGACTTTGGACTGCCTTTGAGCCAATACAGACTGACTCTGGTATTCAGCGTGTCATGAGAACTGCAATAAACGAGGCGTTGGCATTCGTCGAGCTCGTGGTGAAATCTATTGAATGAGACCCGTTATATTATACAAATAATAATATGGTGTGATGGAGCCAGGATCCAGCTCGTGGGGTGGTAAAATCTATTGAATGAGACCCGCAATGTTATACAAATAAGCTATAGAGCTAGACATGCACCTAGAATTAATATAACTGAACCTTTGTCGTATTGCTATATGAAAAATATACTATCTCACTCCCAGTACCGTGTAGGTCAGAGCTTCAAACCAATATCGCCGCTCACCTAAGCGAACACAGCCATCTAATTACGCGTCAGGTATCTCTAATTGCATTATTTAATTAATATAATATTACTTCGTACACATGAAACACTCTTATACACGGGCGCTCTTCTCTCTGTTTGCCTTGAGGGGAATGTGTCCGACTTGGGCAACATGGGCAAGAGGACGTTCACAACGACTTCAGTTTAGGCATCTATGACAAAGTGTATGTTCGAATCGGCACACGAGCGTATAGAAAGAAGAAGTGAATATTTATCCAGATGTAATATGGAACTAGATAGACTTTGTAAGCCTGGCAAAATAGATCCGTATTGTATTCTACTCCATTCTGTTCCTTTTCCTCGTGGTTCCTGCATGACGGCATCTCCCGTCGCGTTTGTTTCCTGCCACGGAAGCCGCAAAGTAAGTACAACGCTGGCTAAAAACAGTGAATAGTCTTAGACCATTCACATTCTACAAGATCCAGTATCAAAACAAGAACTCAAAGTCCGGCTTCACTGCCTTGCACGAATTGGGTCTCGGATTGTGCAAGCTCGGTTCACCTGGGGCGCTCAGAGAAACGTATCTGGGATTTATATTGTCACAACCGAGCGGATTGGAGGGACGCGTACGTATGCGCGAACTTTGTACCGTAGCCTCCCCGCCCGACGACGCAAACGCCAACGGTCGCCGCCGCCGCCGCCGCCGATCAAAGGCGTTGCAACTTTCCTGCAGCAGGTGCTGCTCCAGCGAGCTCAGATTCTGCAGCACGGCCGTATCATACACGGCATATTGTGGCGGCCTGGGTTGAAAGGCGAAGTCGTCGAGACTCTTCCTGTCGCTGCTGCTGCTGTTGGGCGCCCCGGTGCCCCGGTCCGCGACGTCGAAAATGCCGCCGCCCGGGGACCTTACTTCCCCATGACGCCTCCGGGGGAAGACATCTGCACAGTGCAAAGAAGACGCTTTGGTTCGCTCTGTGCTGGGAATATGGCGGATGTAGTGCTTCATGCGGATGCCCCAGGCCGTGTGGCAGATTCGCCTCCAGGTGCTACGGATCCAGCCCCGGCGGCTTCCCTCACAGCTGAGGAAAATGGTAGAAGGCATCAAGACATAGCTTGTTATGGACATTGATGCTCTAGTCGTAAATTCTCCAGGCTCTTCTTATGTAGCTGTTGCCGCCGTTGCTGGGGTTGAGAGCTGCGTAGTCGTAGGCGTTGACTGCGTCGTTGTAGTACAGGTGTTGTGAGGTCACGGCGGTTCGAAAATTCCAAGGTTGAAATAGTTATAGTATTTGCAGGAGTAGTATAAACTTGACAAGCTGTTATAGATCACGGAAGTTTCTGAGATGATTTGGCGTTGTATCGTGCAGGCTGCTGGTTTTAATATGAGTATTCGAGAAGTGAAAATGAGACAAGTCAGAATCCACTATTATAGACTATGACTAAATAAAAGAAATAGTCTTATAGCTTTTAAAAGTGTTAATCTCTCTAGTGCCTTATTGAGGCCTGCGTAAAGGTTTAAGCGACATCGTTGGCTATAAAATAGCCTTGAGGCCCGTGACTATCGCAGTGTAAGATCTAAACACTCATACTCTATCCTGTCTGGCTACTCCTCGATTCCATTTAGGAAGAGGGTGCAATTTAGAAAATGTCTGTAAAGTCAATAACCGGCATTGGACATATTACGGACCGAATGCTTTTCCTTCTGCTGCGACACCTGTTGGCCGTTCTAAACGCACGACACTTGTCAGTAAAGATTAGCAGAAACTAAGCGAAAAGCCAAGCTTGCCCTCAGAACAGGCAGGAGCCTAAACAAACCGCAAAACTAGGATTGTCGACCCATAATTATCAAAATCCAAGAAATACTTATTCACAAGTGTAGTTAGGCCAAGTGTTTAACTTCCACACGATCCTCGTCCATGGATCGACAGATAGACGGCAATAGGCTAATACATTAAGTTAAAAATGACATATACGTCGAGTTACATAGTCTCAGAGTCAGCCCGCCTAACTGTCTCCCTGAGCAGGTAGTGCTTGACCTTTGCTCATACTCTGCAGAAAAAACAAAGGAGAAATTTCTTATCGTATTGATCTCCAGATGGGTCGCCCTATCGTGTTGTTTGTGTTTCCATGTATGCCATTGTACGACATGCGATGGTCTGTACAACACTTGTTGCCGTCCAACTATTGTTCATGTGTCGATTGCAAGAGCTGTGCACATCACAGAGTGTGCGGTGCTCCGTCCTCGACGAGATGCCCGTCATACACGATAAGCACTATCGAAAGTTTCCATGATGGCGCCAAGTCGATGGGATACCATTATGGCAATCGCGTATCGGAAGTCGTCCTTGCCAATACTGATCCAAACGCACAAAGGACCTTTATTTACAGGCCAAGTATTTGCAATGCTGATTTTATCGTATGTAATCGTATAAACAACCCTTTTTAGTGCTCCCGTAACGCCATTCCGCTCAACCCGTCAATAATGATCATGAAATAGAAAGCTTTTACACAATGTCCGTAAAGCAAGTTTATGAGAAATGAATGCCCTCCTCGTTAAAGGCAAACAGCAGCCGCAGAAAATCATTTTCGTCACATTTGCCTGAGCGCTTGTCCGCCAGCTCCGTCACGTCCTCGAGGACCTTGCGAATCTTTTCCCGGACCAGCTCTGCCACCTTGGTCTTCTTGCGCTTGCTCTTGGTCTTGGCCGGGGGTGCATTCGCGGCCGCTTCTTTGAAAAACGCTGGGGCATCATCGTCCTCATCCTCCACATCTACATCCATGCCACCCGCGTCCTCGGCACCATCCATGGCCATTTCGTCATCCTCGCCATCGGCACCATCCTCGACGAGGCTGTCATCGACAGCCACACCGTTCATGGCGCACCAGGTGCGGTAGTTGCGCTCCACCATGGCCAGAACTTCCTTGGTGCCGAGCCAGCTGGCACGTAGCGTCTTGTTCTTGCGCACGAAGCAGACGCGCAGCAGGCCGTCCCACTCGTCCCAGCTCACGTTGGGGCGGTCCTTGCCGACCTTGGGCTCGATGCGCACCACCGACGACTCGACCTGGGGCGGCGGGCGGAAGTTGTTCTTGCCCACCTTCATGACGTGCGTGATGCGCGCCCAAAACTGCGCATTCACCGACAAACGGCAGTAGAGCGTGTCGCCAGGCCGGGCCGTCAGACGCAGGGCAAACTCGCGCTGAAACATGAGCACCGACGTGCGCGGCGGATTGGGCATGGACAGCAGCTTGAAGACGAGCGGTGACGAGATCTGGTATGGCGTGTTGGAGATGCACACGTCAAATGCTGGCAGCTCCGTCTTGATGACATCGCCGAGCAGCACTTCAAGCTTGCGCTGCTCCGGCGTGCCTTGCACGCGCTTCGTTACCTCGGCCGCCATGCGAGGGTCGACTTCCACGCAGATACACTTCTTGGCGCGCTCGAGAATGCGCACGGTTAAATTCCCGGTTCCCGGACCGACTTCAAGTACCTATGAGAGGTATTAGAAGAGAAAAACGAAGCACAAGGGAGGAGGGGATTAAGTACGGTGTCAGAAGGCTTGAGGTAGGCCTTTTCGACAATAGCGTCTGAGACACCGGGGTTCTTCAGAATATGTTGGCCAAAGTTGGTATTGAACTTGAAGACATTGTTCTTGGCGGATTTGCTGTTGCTGCCGCTGTTTGACTGGCTCGGTCGTTCGTAGGGGGAGTTTGAAGCGCTGCCTCGCTTGGGTGTCTTTACTTTGGCCATGCTGGGTTGTATTGGAGCCTCCACGCCTTACTGCTATGGGCGGCGGCCGCACTAATAACAGGCGAGCAGCCAGGAGCAGAATTCGGTAAGGATTGGATCAATCTGATCGATCGATAGTCTGGCCGGGTAAGTGCCGCTGACAGACAGAAAAGAAGGCGAGTGAAGAGATCTCGAAATGTGGTGGGGTCAGCATGGCGGGAAACTTTTTTGGTTGTGGAAGCTATCGATAAGAAACACTGGGGGTACGAATTCGAGTAGCCACCATGTGCCAGTTCTGCGTAAATCATTTGAGTGTTGGCAGAAACTGGCACCGGGTGCAGTCAATCTCCACACCCATACCTACTAGGCAGCGAACAAGTAAAAGCTACCATTTCTCAACAACCACGCATTTGTTTACTGCCTCTGTTCTATACCACCGCGCATACAGCGCCATCGTATCCAACGCGCATCGGCAGGCTCGTCTGGAGATACTTTGAACATAGGATACGATGACGACTCGACGCGACTTTCTGAGCCAGCCGGCGCCAGAAAACTACGTGGCAGGTCTCGGCCGTGGTGCTACGGGCTTCACAACCCGATCTGATCTCGGCCCCGCGCGCGATGGCCCCAGCGACGACCAGATCAAGGAGGCGCTGGCCAAGCGTGCCCAGCAACTAGGACTGGCACCAGACCGTGGGAAGAAGGACAAAGAGGAGGAAGACGGGGGCGGCGGAGGCGACGACGAGCGATACCAGGACCCGGACAACGAGGTGGGCCTCTTTGCAGGTGGTCTCTACGATAAAGACGATGAAGAGGCCGACAAGATCTGGGAATGGGTCGACGAGCGCATGGACCGACGTAAGCGCCAGCGCGAAGAGCGAGAGCAGGCCGAGCGCGACGAGTACGAGCGCAATAACCCCAAGATTCAGCAACAATTTACCGACCTAAAGCGTGCGCTGGCGACCGTATCCGACGACGAGTGGGCAAGCCTGCCTGAAGTCGGCGATCTGACGGGCAAGAACAGACGAAGCAAGCAGGCCTTGCGACAGCGCTTCTACGCCGTCCCCGACAGTGTTCTGGCCGCGGCGCGCGACTCCACCGAGATGGGCACCATGGTTACGGATGATGGTGGCGCGTCTTCAGGCGCTGGGGCAAGGGAGACCTCTGACGGTACAATGACCAACTTTGCGGATATTGGTGCCGCGCGCGACAAGGTGCTCAAGTCGAGGCTAGAGCAGGCTTCACGATCTGGCAACGGCGATGCTGCCAACGGCAGCTCTACGAGTATCGATCCTCAAGGTTACATTACGAGTCTCAACAAGATGGCCATGCCCGAGTCCGCCAGCCAGGTCGGCGACATCAACCGCGTGCGCGAGCTACTGCAGTCGGTAGTCAAGACGAACCCCAACAATGCGCTGGGCTGGATAGCGGCCGCCCGCCTGGAGGAGCTGGCCGGCAAGATTGGCGCTGCGCGAAAGACAATCGACCAGGGCTGCGAGCGGTGTCCCAAGAGCGAGGACGCGTGGCTGGAGAACATTCGCCTCAACCACGACAGTAATAATGCCAAGATTATCGCGCGCCGCGCCATCGAGGCCAACAATCGTTCGGTCCGCCTGTGGGTGGAAGCGATGCGGCTGGAGCATATCCCCAACAACAAGAAGCGTGTCATTCGACAGGCGCTCGACCACATCCCCGAATCGGAGGCGCTGTGGAAAGAGGCCGTCAACCTGGAGGAGAATCCCGACGATGCCAAGCTAATGCTCGCGAAGGCGACGGAGCTGATCCCGCTGTCGGTGGACCTGTGGCTGGCGCTGGCGCGCCTCGAGACGCCCGAAAATGCGCAAAAGGTGCTCAACAGAGCGCGGAAAGCGTGCCCGACATCGCACGAGATTTGGATTGCGGCTGCTCGCCTGCAGGAGCAGCTCGGGCAGGCGACCAAGGTAAATGTGATCAAGAGAGGTGTGCAGGTGCTAGTGAAGGAGCAAGCGATGCCAAAGCGCGAGGAGTGGATCGCAGAGGCTGAGACATGCGAAGAGGATGGCGCGACGGTGACCTGTGAGAATATTATCCGCGAGACGCTCGGCTGGGGCCTGGACGAGGACGACGACCGCAAGGACACGTGGATGGAGGATGCGCGCGGCAGCATCAACCGGGGCAAGTACGAGACGGCGCGCGCCATCTACGCATACGCGCTGCGCGTATTCGTCAACAGCAAGACGCTGTGGAACGCCGCGGCGGACCTGGAGCGCAACCACGGCACGCGCGACTCGCTGTGGCAGGTGCTGGAAAAGGCGGTCGAGGCGTGTCCTAAGAGCGAGGACCTGTGGATGATGCTGGCCAAGGAAAAATGGCAGAGCGGCGAGGTGGACGGCGCGCGCCTGGTGCTAAAGCGGGCCTTCAACCAGAACCCTAACAATGAGGATATTTGGCTCTCGGCCGTCAAGCTCGAGTCGGAGAGTGGTAACATCGAGCAGGCGCGCAAGCTCCTCGCCGTGGCGCGGGAGCAGGCTCCCACGGACCGCGTGTGGACCAAGAGTGTTGTCTTTGAGCGTGTGCAGGGCGACGCCGACACGGCGCTTGACCTCACCCTGCAGGCGCTGCAGCTGTTCCCCGCGGCGGCCAAGCTGTGGATGCTCAAGGGTCAAATATATCAGGACATGGGCAAGGTCGGCCTCGCGCGGGAAGCCTACTCCACCGGCGTCAAGGCGGTGCCGCGCTCCGTGCCGCTGTGGCTGCTGTACGCGCGCCTGGAGGAGGACGCAGGCCTCATCGTCAAGGCGCGCTCCGTGCTGGACCGCGCGCGTCTGGCGGTGCCCAAGTCGCCGGAGCTGTGGTGCGAGTCGGTGCGACTGGAGCGCCGCGGCGGCCACCTCGCGCAGGCCAAGTCGCTCATGGCGCGCGCGCTGCAGGAAGTGCCCCGGAGCGGGCTTCTCTACGTCGAGCAGATTTGGCACCTCGAGGCGCGCACGCAGCGCAAGCCGCGCAGCCTCGAGGCCATTAAAAAGGTCGACAACGATTCGGCGCTGTTTGTCGGCGTCGCGCGCCTCTTTTGGGCCGAGCGCAAGCTGGACAAGGCGCAGAGCTGGTTCGAGCGCGCCCTGGCGCTTGACGCCACGCGCGGCGACACCTGGGCGTGGTACTACCGCTTCCTGTGCCAGCACGGGACCGAGGAGAAGCGTGCGGAGGTGGTCGCCAAGTGCGTGGCCAACGAGCCTCGATATGGCGAGACGTGGCCGGCTGTGGCCAAGAAGCCTGCCAATGCGCATAAAAGTGTCGAGGAAATGTTGAAGTTGGTGGCCGAGGAGCTGGATCAATAGAATCGCGGTCGATCGTAATGGAGGATATGGTCTGTACATTAGCCGGTCAATTTGGGGATCTTTTTTTCTTACTCATCAGCAAACATTGAGGTCTTCGGGAGCAATATTTGGGTCACATGTGTAAAAAGCCAAGGACGGCTACGATCAAGACATAGTTCACAACGAAATTAGTCAAGGAATGGTCCACGGTGCACGCGTGTGAGTGTCATGAATATTTCGGGGTGATTTGAATTTGTTCTTTCCTATAGAACAGGCTGTACACGCATTGATTGATTGACGAAAGAAAGCCGAAGAAAAAAAGCATTGCAAGGTCGTGATTGATACATTATTTGCCACCGAACCAGCTAGATATGCCGGTCTTGGCTTTGGAGGCACCGTCTTCGACTGTCTTGTCGAACTTGTCGACGGCCTTGAGGGCCTCTGCTCTGGCGTCCTTGACGTAGGCCTCGGCGTGATCGCGGGCCTGGCCGACCTGCTGGTCAGCCTTTTGCCACTGTTAATTGAATGTTAGTGATTAGAGTCTTGTCATGTTTGTTTGGCGTGACCTTACAGCCTTGTCGATTTTGGCACCAGCCTTGTCGATTTTGGCACCAACCTCGGAGCCGGCAGTCTCAAGCTTGTTGGCAGCGTCGGGTGACGAGCCCGTGCCGGGGATGGCCGACCTGATATTGGCGCGGGCCCTGTGAAGGTCGCCTGAAGAAGATGATTGTTAGTGAATTGCTCAATGCAGCAGCAGTCGCTATTCGGACGCGCGCGACCACCGCGACGAGGCTTGGGAAGAGCGTAGCAAAGGACTAGAGAGACGTACTCTCAAACTTGTTCTCGGCGGCCTTGGCGTTGCCGCCAGAGCTGTAGAGGTAGTAGCCGACACCACCAGCGGCACCGAGGCCGAGGATCAAGGGCATGCGCGACTTGGACATTATGAGGATTTGATTTGGGAGTGAGGCGTTGTGGAAGAGCTGGTTCGTGAATGGTGTGAGTGAGGGAGAGGGAAGAAAAGAAGAAGTGGTGTGAGGCAAGAGGGGTGGCGAGGAAGGAATAAGTTGGGGGAGCAGGCTGGGGAATGACAAGCAAGGCTTGAACCGGGATTTGCCAGGCACTCGTGGCTAGGCGAGAAAACCAGCATACAGTAGAGCCGGCAAGGGGGGGAAGCAAGGCAAAAGGGACAGCTTAGCTGCGTGTAGGCTGGTGAGCTCCACGACCGAGGAACAAGACGGGTAGCAAGCAAGCAGTGGCAGGTAGCGAATACTTGGTCAGAAATGGGGCTTGACGGGGAACTGGGAGCCGGGAAGGAGAATATCGTAGTGGATAATATGGGACAGCATCGAGATGGCGGCAGCTGGTACTTGTCGATAGTACCTGTGCGGCATGTGTGATGGGCGTCGCTATTTATTGGCCGTGAAGGGAGGGATGAGCTGCTAGCTGCGTCTACGGTCCAGTGATGGGCGAACGAATCGTTGTTAGCTGCTACGCTACATTTTTGATAATGATCTTAAGTCTTTCGTCCAACAGCTTTGCTCTACACGAGCACAAGATATTGAGAAGAGAATTTTATCCCAAAAAATGGTCAACACGGCGACAGCAAAACGGCCGTACTGCGAGAAATATATGACGTAATGATGCTGTGGGTGGAGGAATCGAGAACATATTGAAGCCATCTGCGGGGAGCTCTCCAAAGTGGGGCGTCTTGCCTGCGCTCAGAGCAATAGTGGGTCAGGTTAGTGGGCTGATCAGCTGAATTTAGTGCGCTTAATGAAATCCGCATAATTTAACGGCTTCCCACCACCAAGAGTTTTAATACTTAGTACATATTAACGGCTGTTGATTGCAAAAGCGCCTCTCTGAACATACGAGGCCTTTTAGGTATCCCGCACAGAGTCTCTTCGGCTGTCTTGTACGATGCCGCTAGCCCCTCCGTTGATTGAACCAGCCTCGCTGAGCACAGCACCCCCCTTGTAGCTCAGGCAACCGCGTCAGGCCCTCAATGCCCGGCACGTCACTTGGCGCGTAGCACCCTACGCTTCTCGAGCACCGCGTTCCAGATTCTCGCGATGCGCCATTCATTTCTACGCTCCTTTGAATTGCTGGCTCTCGTCCTCGGCGTCGAAATTGCCTGACATCACAGTCCCCCCTTCCCCCGACCCTCGTGGTGATCCGGCTCCTGCCAGCCGCCCGCGTTGCCCGCCCACCTCGCAAACGACAAGAAAAATGCCCTGGCGGGGTGTGAGACGCTCACAAATTCGTCGACAAGGCCAGTCAGCGTGGCCGTGGTCATTTCCCTAGCCATTGGCTCTCTGGCATCGATGCCAATGGCAGACAGCTGCGTGGGTGTTAGGAACGACATCCTTCTGGATGCCGGGAAAGACGCCCGCCAGCTGCTCTGTGATGAGCGCCTCGTCCTCGTCGCCGAGACTCTCAGATTGCTTGCCGAGCGGCATACCGACAACGCAGTCCTGTAAGATTCAGCCGAGACGATCCTTTACCGAGCTTGCTGATTCCCAGGCGTAAACGCATGGCACAATGTCGGCCAGCTTGGGCCGGTGTCTTGAGACCCTCACGAGCCCAGAGCGCGGCAAACACCCCGTTCTCTACTCAATCACCGTGGGAAAGTCCTCTGGTCGATTTGTACTATCTCACGGACTTTGCCCCCCGTTAGATTATTCCTCATTTCCGTAGTGTTCGACACACAAAAGATGAGCAGCCCACGTTGGACTTGGACAGAGACCGAATTCTTGCATAGTTTCCTCCGCAAGCGCGAGGCGGTGTGTATATCCTTGTTGATTCATGTTCAGCGATCCGCTAAATCGTGATTCATGGGTAGATGGCTACAACGGAGCACCCTAGACCTACATTGTTGATGCTGCATATACGTAAAGTTCATGATATCCTTTAGCATTTCAATCTAGCCTACGATATCTAATTATTCTAGCGGCTCGGTTTTAATCTTTTTTAGCCTCGTCAAAGTTTCTTAAATATCAAGTCGGAGATGAAAGCAAAGTCATCATGGGCCAGCAGGGACTTGTTTGAGCTGGTCCGTCAACGCGGCGACATTTGGATCGTCAAGTTTGCTCCCCTCCCCGCGCCGCTCTGCGGTGGCGGGCGTTGGCAAAACCTCTGGCCAGTGCGTCGAGAAGCCCTGCAGCCAACCTTTTTGTGTCTCGCTGGACTTTGCGGGCGCCAACAAAGTTGCTTGCTCTGTCTCTTTGGCAGTCTCCAAAAATACCTCTCCCGGTCCGTTGCATCGACCTTTCCCGCCGCTTGGCGGTTTAGATCTGCTTGGTAACAAACGAGCGGCGGAACGAGCTGAGCGACTGGTTCGTGTTCCGCTCCAAATATAAGAGCCAGACTGTCTATATAATGCGAGACGATCGCTTTGCTTTCATTTCTCAAAAAAATAAAAAAAATAATTGCTTCAACCAACAGCTTTTACAACTTGCAACTCTGTTCTCACTTCTTCATCTCCACTCTCATCACCATCGTCTCCAAGATAAAATGAAGTTCTCGGCTTTCCCACTGGCCGCCGCCGCCATACTCTTCACTGCTGCATCGGCCGCTCCCGTCACCACCGAAGAAGTGACTGCCGACAATCTCGTGCCCCCGCCAGCACCGATTAGCTACATCGCAGACCAGCCCGACAAGAGTCGCGCCCAGGACGCGGAGCCAATTACCACGACCAAGTACGACACGGCTGGTGAATGCATCTGGAAGAACGGATATTGGCACTGCCCGTTCATTGGGCGGGAGCATCGCTAAATTCGGGTCCTCGTGTCGAGATTTTATAGAGGTCGCTGTAGCAAAGCAATGCAGGGTTTAGGAAGGGGTGGCGGACGGGCTTGTTGACGGACTGGTGGGCTTTGGGCTTTGGTGCGGACCATCCTCAGTTTCCAACTTATGAATTACCGATGAATGGATTATAAAACACAGTGTTGTATTCCCATTTGCCTCGAAAAAGTAAGCCGTGCACAGTTACCCAATCGATTCAACAAGTAAAGACTGGGCGTGGCCTTGAGAAAGCCCTTCTATCTCGATTATTGCCTCTTATTGACCAATGTGCCGATCAGGTCTGGCCAGGCTTCGGGCGCGCCAGATGGTCGGATCAGACAATTCTCGGCTTTTTGAGCCAGTTCGGCATACTTGCCATTGGCAGTCAGGTCACTAAGGCGAGTCTCCTCGAGAATCAGACTGCCAATTTCGGCAGCATTGTTGTGGCCCATGCTAGTATTTCTCCTCCTAGGATTCAAGTAGACAGGTCCGGGCCGCTATTGGGGGTATCGAATCCCACTGACAGGCCGTCAAAAAGAGTTCTGGCCTGATCCAACAGCGGCCTAGCGCTTTTGCCATTCAAGAAGCGACTGTATGGGCCGCCGACGAGGTCATCAGCTGAATGAATCAGTATTTGCGCCATCGACATGGTTCTCGAGTGGGCACATACAAGCAACCATGCCACCAAGGTAGCGAATTGTAGTGTCAGACACAAATTCTGTTATTTTCTTCTTCATAGTGCTGAAATCCACCTTGGAGATAATATCGAGAATATCGGCAACGGTGGTGTTGTTACGCATGACAATAGCTGTATTACTGAAAGCACTGACAGCAGTAATCTCTTTGGCGAGGGTCAGCGTGGCCATCACTCATGCTGTATTTTTCTACAGCCTACCGGTCGTCGTCGCAGATTTGCTGCAGTGAAACTCGTCATGCCCCCTGGTATAACAGTAGTATCCCGCCCAGCATTCTCGGAACGGGCTCTTGACTTCCTGAGCTCGCGCGTCTGCAACCTGGGCGTCTGACTATCCATTTGCAGAAGCAGCAAAGGAATGAGAAGCAAGGCCCATAAGGGTGCTACTATTAATCGTGACCTTTATGTGTCTGGTGCAAGAAACGCATGCTCATCCAGTGCAAGACCAGGCCATGCCGAACAGGGTGGACGAAAGCGACGTATAGCATTGGAGGTCAGCACTACATTCCACCCCGACAAAGTGGCGAGGAGAATGATGCCAATGAAGCATATGCCCATTGCCTGCGAATAAATCTGCCTAGCGCCGGAGCTTATTTGCGAAGCTTTGCCAGCGCAGCAGCAATTCCATCGGAGAGCTTCTCAGCCTGGTCAACCTGGGGCTCCGCTCGTTTGCTGGCCGCCTCTGCGGTTTTGGAAGTGGTAGTCGCCGCCGCTTCCAGTTCGTCGTCCTCATCGTCCGTGTCGCCACGAAATTGAAATTGTTTGCTCGAGTTCACTGGCTGGTCTGCTTCGGGGGTCGCCTCGGTGGCCGTCGGAGCAGCAGGCATATCTCGCAATGGCACGCGAGACAGCGGCACCGCATCTCGCAGCCTCGATCCTCTGTTGGCTGCGGCGGGCTCGTCCAGGGCGGCGACAGCGGTTGCGTCGCCAGTGGGCAAGATACGCTTGGACGCATTCTTGGCTCGAAATGGTTCTTCGATGGCCGCGCTCCAGCGCTTGACCTTGACACCACCCCAGCCACTCAGCATGCCGAGCTGTTCAGTGTCGGCATTGATGGCATTCTTCAGGCTGCCAAAATTGGCCACCAGAGCAACTGCGTCCGATTTGTTCAAGCTGCGCGGGACTGTGACAAAGTCTACAAGCCGTTCTGCGTAGCTCGAAGACTGTTTGCCGCGAATCGCTTCAAAGCTGGCGTGCTCATACGCCTTGTACAGCTCCAGGTAGCGGGCCGCCTCGGCGGCGGACCAGCAGCAGACGATGGTCACATTGTTGACCATGGAAGTTTTGGACAGCTCTCGAAGGGGATCTTCATGGTTCGGGATGTCAATCATCGTGAGTAGGATCCGTAAGTTGTATTTGCCTTGCAAGTTTCGAATTCGAGTGTAGACGTATTCGGGATGAAGGCGGTGGTATTTGAGACTATACCACGAACCTTGTTAGCATATGCTACGTAACTCAATAGCGTCATATATATAGTACCTCAAGAACAGCAAGCATGTCGTTGTTCCAAGGACATAGTCTGCTGGAATATCGCTGTATTCCCACGGCATGGACTTGAGGTGCGTCAGGACCGGATTGCCGCGCTGACGCGGTGAAACGAGGATATTGGAGGCGCCTTGTCGTTGGGGGAGCGATTGGGGAGTCGGCTGGACCACTTTGCCTCCCGATGCCGAAGCTGCGGGAGGTGCCTTGTCTAGACGCTGTGGCGTGGGCTGCTGGATCTTTTGCGGACGCGGTTGCTGCTGAGCAGGCTGGCGTGCGACGGGAGCCGAGTCAGCGGCGGCCATGGCGGCCAACAGCGCATCGTCGGCACCGTATTCGTCAGCCATAACGAGTTTATTCCTGATTTCCGTTGTTTGGTCAACTAATTGTGTACCAACATGCTGTTGCCACGCACAGCTAGATGAGTGCTTGGTAGAGAAATTCACGGTCGCGGCGCGAGACCCCACTGCAGACATCCAACCAGGCATGACGTATTTGAGTTGCCTCTGGCTACATTGCAAATACATCAGAAGATGATTAGAATTTCATTCAACAAGTATTTTGTCCATTCAAATTGTTCTTCAACGTCTTTGAATATTTCTCGAGTGGATTGACATTTGAATCATAATTGTAAACGTGGCTGCTATAAGAAGACTGATACACCCGGAAGTAGCTCAATGAATTGCCAACCACACAAGTGTTGGAAACGGGGAGACGCTCTGGATAGTATTTGAGGGCTGTTGAAACACGGCAGAATGAACAATCTGAATCGAAAAAAGCCGTATGCGATTCAACGTATTCGCGAGTGGCAGAATTAGCCGTCGGTAAAATGAACCGGGTAGTTGGTGGTGGAGCAGCGCATTCAGCCGGCACACAACGACAACAATGGTCGTGCCAAGTAGAGGACATGGGGAAAGAATTGAGGCTAGGGTCAAAATTTGGTAGTTTTTAGTTCTTGAATATGCTGTGAACTTGGAGTTATGTTTCTTGAACTGAAAAGGTCTTGTTGCATTTTGCAGCCTCGGGGCAGCTGAGCGCTGTGCTTCTCGAAACAGCCACCGGTATCTGACCCAACGTTAAGCATACTTCAAGTTGGAATACCCTCGAATTGAACAGCAGATGATACGCTATCGCTCAACATTAAAAAAACCCCTTGTACGCTGTATCAAAGGCCGACTTCGGGTAGTAGTGTGCTGATGCACCCCCATCCGGCCCCCCACTTCGGCCTCAAAGCCGTGGCCGGCAAGCCGGCTGCCCCTCCTCCGCCAAATTCCCATCCCGACGCCTTTAAAAATGACAGGCTATGCTGGGGAACCTCGTTGTGATTATTCGTGATTATTCATTTCAGGTTTCCACCTGATAGAAATACATCATTACTAGTTTCATCCATCTCCATCACCTCCTTCTCTCTCTATTTTCTTCAAGCACTCTTCCGCCCCTCCCCCCGCCCCCGCAATCTTCATAATGGCCGAGATCACAATCACCAGCTTCAAGTCGCGCGACGTGCGCTTTCCGACATCGCTGGATAAGACTGGCTCAGACGCCATGAACGCTGCGGGCGACTACTCTGCCGCATACTGCATCCTGGAAACAGACTCTCAATATGCCGGCCACGGCATGGTATGCGATCTTTGTCGTCGAGCACCACACCACACTCTATCAAGTATCGAAGCTAACGGCACTGCTTCATCCTAGACCTTTACCATTGGTCGCGGCAACGACATTGTCTGCGCTGCCATCGATCAGGTTGCCGATCGCCTCCGCGGCAAGACCCTCTCCTCCCTCGTCGCAGACTGGGGCAAGACGTGGCGCTACCTCGTCTCCGACAGCCAGCTACGCTGGATCGGCCCAGAAAAGGGCGTCATTCACCTCGCCCTGGGCGCCGTTGTCAATGCCGTCTGGGATCTGTGGGCCAAAGTCCTCGGCAAGCCCGTGTGGCGCATCGTCGCCGACATGACCCCCGAGGAGTACGTCCGCTGCATCGACTTTCGCTACATTACCGACGCCATCACCCCCGAGGAGGCGCTGGCGATGCTGCGGTCTGCAGAGTCTGGCAAGGCGCGGCGCATCGAGGAGGCGCTTGCCAACAAGGCCGTCCCGGCTTACACAACCAGCGCCGGGTGGCTGGGCTACGACGAAGACAAAATGAAGCGTCTGCTGCACGAGACGCTTGCCAAGGGCTACAAATACTTCAAGCTCAAGGTTGGCGGTGGTGTTGAGGAGGATCGTCGTCGTCTGGGCATTGCGCGCGAGGTCATTGGCTTCGACAAGGGCAACGTGCTTATGGTGGATGCCAATCAGATCTGGTCTGTGCCCGAGGCCATTGAGTATATGAAACAGCTGAGCGACTTCAAGCCCTGGTTTATCGAGGAACCCACATCCCCCGACGATATCTTTGGTCACAAGGCTATCCGCGAAGCACTTAAACCTTATGGCATTGGGGTCGCTACTGGTGAAATGTGCCAGAACCGCGTCATGTTCAAGCAGCTGCTCATGAACGGCGCCATCGACGTCTGTCAAGTAGATGCCTGTCGTCTGGGCGGGGTCAACGAAGTGTTGGCTGTTCTCCTCATGGCCAACAAGTTTGGCGTGCCGATTGTGCCGCACTCTGGCGGCGTTGGGCTGCCCGAGTACACACAGCACATTAGCACTATAGACTATGTCGTCGTCAGCGGCAAGCGGTCGGTACTAGAGTACGTGGACCACTTGCATGAGCACTTTTTGCACCCTTCCGTTATTGTGAATGGATACTACCGCACACCGATGGAGCCAGGATACAGCGTGGAAATGAAGCCAGAGAGCATGGATGAGTTTACATACCCTGGTGAACAGGGCGTGAGCTGGTGGGCGAGCGAAGAAGCCAAGTCAATCCTGACGGGCGAGAAAATTTAGTTCAGAATAGTACATAATGATTGGTATATTCACACCATGTCTGATGTGGCTTTGAATGCGACTACGTCGATTTACACACATCCACAAGCATGTAAGTATGGGCTGTTCTTCGGCTGCGACTCAAAAAACCACGTCGGGGAGTGCTCGATACAAGATCGAACCCCCACTGAACGTAATAATACGACTGGTATTTCTATATTGTCATGGCGGAGCTTGCCGTCTCCAAGGCTCCGGCAGCCACTGACAAGGCTGTCGCTGACGGGGCTCATGTCGGCTCTGCCTAGATGAGGGGTTGTCATGATGTATAGTACACATCGGCATTTTCCTTTTCCAGCAGCAGAGTTACAGATGCTGTGTGTCATGCGGATCCTTTACATCCTATCGGAAAAGCATTGCGCGAGTTTTATTTCTAGGCTGCTTGAGTGGCTTCGTGTCTGCCGCGCACTAAATGCAAAGATGATGTAGAGCGCGGCGATATTCGTATTTGGACATTGACCGACCGTCCGACGTCCGTAGTGTCACTTTGGCCCATGCTTTGAATGTGACACGGAACTCGGCGTCGAGACCAATTCGTCCACTTTGCGGAGAAAACATAAGCAATAGCAGCAATCGTGCCCTTCTCATCTATAAAGATGTCTGGTTGCGCACTCTCGAGTGACAGTATCAATGCAAAGAAATTCTTCTTTACCAACATACAAAATGCAAATCATCAAGTCAATCATCGCCGTCACCACCCTCGTGGCTCCCGTGGTTATGGCAGTCAACATTGGTGACGGATGCAACCGCAACATCGAGAAAGACTACACCGCTTGCGATGATAGCAGAACCAACATCATCTACTGCGATCCCGGTTCGTCCAGGTGGACGAACGCATATACTTGTAATCGGGGCTGCTGCCGCAACAACCCTCCGAGCTCCGGTGGTGGCTCCTACGCGTCCTGCGGCTGCTAAAAGATCAAGAAGACAGACATTAGGTATTTGAAACGCATGCTTCTGCAGGAAAACTTTGCTGACAAGATTCCCAGCTGGCCGAAGATCCAACGACATGCTGTGTGTAGAAGAGCCTGTGTTATGCCCTCTCGGACGTAACTGTACTGGGGTTGACTGGGTTCTTATTCAGAGCTAGCCAAGTACTAATGACAAAGAATACCACGCTGAATATAGTCAGTTGTATTCAATTAATCTGAACCTTGTTTGTTTTTCCCGTTTTGTGTGGTGGGTGCGGACTGTCAAGTGTTGTCTAGATGATGGACAAGCAACGCAGACGAAAACAAGTTCCTACGTCAAAACACACGAGGCTTTGCTAATTATCAGCATGTTGATTCGCGCATCTGTTAGCTGAGACTGCCCATTTCTTCACTTCCTCGTCGGGCATTCGAAGAAGGTCTCCATACGTCATTTGCTCGTTGTTTTCTTCATCAATCAGATGGATATTATCCGGAGGGCACGAAAACCACTTCTGGTAATCGTAACATCTCCAGTCCCAGATACACGCATCTTTACCCATTACGACAAAGCACTCTGCAAGCTGGCTAAACGTAGACTTGAGCGTTGCGGACTGGTTGTAGAACCAGTACTCGTCGCTCGGGTCGGCGCAGATGCGTAGGCGTCGCACCATATGCGCGCAGTTTTGGAACCGAGCGTCATAATCGACCACAGTAGACTTAACCTGCACTGTTGGGATGTGGGCGTGTGTACCAACACTCACTTACACTAATAGTAAACGACAACGTGCGAAACTGACAGAGTCTCGTCAGACGCTGAAACATCGCTTGAATCGGTCTAGACCCCGACCCGACTGAAACATGTGGGCAATCATCTCCTAAATAGTACGTTGACTGGCGAATTTCAATCCCACAGTATCTATTGTGAAATTAATATACTATCTTGAACACTCTCAAACTGCCGTGACTATATGCCTCGAGCCTTGCTATCGACTTGACTGTATGCCTTCAGCTGTTGCAGGAATCATGACGAAACAGGCAAGGCTTCGGGGACAAGCTCTCCAGGTTGCCCCCCCACGCTGCCCCGCTCCGCTTCAGACTGAGAACAAGTTTCGAATCCAAAGCTGAGCTGAAGAAAGGCTGAAAGTATGAATTTCCATTTCGCATTCTTGTCAAGTCTCCGTAAACAGCGTGGTACCGAACTTGCTCATTAGCCGTACTGGTTTTGGCTTTGCAATACCGCTCCAGGCACCGAACCAATACCTCTACCTCGTCGCCGCCTTTGGGCACTTGAGTCGCTACCCGCCGAGAGAACGGTCTACAAGAGGCCTTTTCGTATCCGCCATGGTGTTGAGGTCAACCATTGCCTCGGTGCTGCTGCTTGCGGGCGCCGTCTCCGGCGACTGCTCCAACAAGCTCGCCGTCAGCTACCCCGCGCCCGTCGCCGCGCAGGGCTGGTCGTACCAGCTCGTCGCCAACGGCTTCACCAAGCCCCGCGGCATCCAATTCGACAGGGACGGCGGCCTGCTGGTCATTGACGCCGGCGCCGGTCTCGTGCACCTGAGTCTCAAAGACGACGGCAACACGTGCGTCTCCGTCGACAAGAAGACGACGCTCCTCGCGAGCAAAGAGGCAAGAAAAGGCTGCGGCCCCTCAACGCCGTGTAAGACGGGGAGGGGGGCAAAAGAAAAAAAATCGCTAACCGGGAATCGCAGCTCAACCACGGAATCGCGCTGACAGAGGACGGCAAGACGCTGTATGCTTCGTCGGCGGACAAGGTATACGAGTGGACGTATGACTCCAAGGCGGTTACGCTCGGCGACGCCAACCGCACCATTGTCACCAACATGAGCAACTCGGACCACACCACGCGCACGCTGCTCCTGTCCCGGAAGAAGCCCGGCATTCTTCTCGTCTCCCGCGGGAGCCAGTCCAACGAGGACAGCAACGCCGAGGACCTCGACTCGGGCCACTCGCAGATCCGCAGCTTCGACCTCTCCCAGCTCGGCTCCGGCTCCGGCTCCGGCTCTTCCTCTTCCGCCACGCCGTACGCGTACCTCGACGGGCATGTCATTGGCTGGGGCCTGCGCAACTCGGTCGGCGTGGCCGAAGACCCTTCCTCCGGCGGCCTCTGGTCCGTCGAGAACTCGGTCGACGAGCTGCACCGCAAGGGCCGCGACATCCACCAGGACAACCCCGCCGAGGAGCTCAACTACTACGGCGCCGTCGGCCAGACGTCCGACAACGGCGGCAACAACAACAAGACGCAGGGCGGCAACTACGGCTATCCCGTGTGCTACGCCATCTGGAGCACGGCCAACTTTCCAGACCTCGGCGCGCTCACCACGGCGTCCCAGTTCCCCGACGACGACGCCCCCGGCAACGTCACCGACGCCGCCTGCAACGACGACTACGTCGCCCCGCGGCTCGCTTTCCAGGCCCACACGGCCCCGCTCGACATCAAGTTTGACGCCGACGGCGCCTACGCCTACGTCTCCTTCCACGGCAGCTGGAACCGCGAGGCGCCCGTCGGGTACCGCATCGCCCGCGTCGCCTTCCGGGACGGCCAGCCCGCCGCCGCCAGGGACAGCATGGACGCCGCCGTCGACGTGCTCGCCACAAAGGACCTGTCCAACTGCCCGGACAGGTGCTTCCGTCCGGTCGGTCTCGCCTGGGACGCCAAGGGCCGCCTGTGGTTCTCGTCGGACAGCACCGGCGAGATTTTTGTCATGCAGCACGACGGCAGCTCCGCTGGAGACGGCAAGGACGGAAAAAGTGTCGCAGGTCGTGGAGCTCCCGAGCTTGCTGTCGTGGCTTTGGTGGTTACTGCCGTCGCTGCTTTTCTGTCATGATAATGTAATGTTCATGACAGCACAACACTGGCTGCTTTACTGCCATCATCACCATGTATCAGGACAGCATGTAAAGGGATATAGATAGACTGCAGACATTTACAATAAATTACAACGTACTCGATCCAATGCCTTGGTACTCATTGTATTTTGACTCATTATGCAACATATATAATGAATTGCCTTGATATTTTTGAATTACGACCCATTACACGTATAGAAGGTAGGGTCTGGGCTAGCTTGACAGCTCTCAATACCCGACTCTGCCACTGGCAACCTTCCAGCCTCACGCTTCATGCCCTTCGTATCATTTCTTTAGTCGTGGGATATCTTCCATGAAAGACGCCGATTTCTTTCCTCTTCTCGCCCAGTCCTATCCTCCCAAATCCTGAAGCAATCCGCTTGCAGAGTTTCCGGCGTAGTTGTGTATGTATATCGTGGTTCGGGGTAGGTTTCGGTTCTTGCTTCTGACGAGCTTCTTAATCCTCTATCTTCTTGACGCACTCCCACTCGCCGCGGAGGTTCTCCTTCCACAGAGAAACCTTGTTGTCGGCACCGCTGACTGCAAGCACATTGCCGCTGAGGGACCAGCTTACGCGCCAGACGGGCGCCTCAAAGTCGAGCGTCTTGCATTCCCACTCGCCAGCGCCGCCCGCCGTCGAATCCGAGGTCCAGATGCGAACTGTTTTATCCTGTGAAGCTGAGGCGATGTACGACCTTTTCAGGACAGTGGGTGACCAGGCGACATCGCGTACCCAGTCTGAATGGCCGGTGAGGGCCTCTCCCTCTTGCTTGTATGACTGAGTGGCGGGGTCAAAAGCCCAGATCTTGACAACATTGTCGCTGCCGCCAGTGACAAAGCGGCGGTTGCCAGCGGCAGCGGGGCCGGGGGAGCTGCTGACGATGCTACCGGGGGCGTTTGCGGGGGCCCAGGACACCGAGTTGACGCCGAGCCCGTGGGCGGGAAAGGTGGTGTTGTCAAAAGCCGAGTCCTTGAACTCAAGAACGCTCACGTTTCCATCCGAAGAAGCGCAGGCTAGCAGGCAGCCTGCCTCATGCGGCGCCCACGAGACAATGTTGACCGAAGCCTTGTGTAGCGGAAAGTCGTAGATGCGCTGCCACTGGTGCTGCGGGCCTTGTTCCTTCCAGATGAAAACTTTGCCATCATAACCGGCCGATGCGAGAATGTTTCCGTACTTGGGATGGGCCCAGGCAACGCACCATACGGCGCCTTCATGACTGGAAACGAGATTCATTAATATTGCGCCAGGTGGGTTATGGATGTCGTCGCCGTGTGAAGCTGGAGTGGAAGGGGCCGAGTTGAATGTTCAACTTACCCCTTGAGAGTCTCGATTAGCCTCTGAGATTCGCCCTCGACTTCGAATATTCTGATTGTGCGGTCGCTGGAGCAGGTGGCCAGCTTTCGTCCGTAATAGTCGAGGACGGCGTCATGCTGTGGGGAGGTATCCGTTAGCTTGGGCGGTATCGCGACTCGCAAGGAGAAAGCAGAGAATGTTCGCGTCGCCAAGTGGCTCTAGCGAATTTTACAGCTAGCCCACGAAAATTCAAGCGAAATTCGAGCCCAATCTCCTAGAATCGTACGTACAATCATGTCATCATGACCGGAGTTGGAGATGACTTGCGCCGCCTGTGCACTGATTAGCTGCCAGGCCTAGAATTGACGGCATCTCAAGCTATAAGAAGAAAACAAGCATACCATTTTATCTGTGACAGCTCCAGTCCGTTGATTGAAAATGAAAAAAAAAGGCTTTATGTGACCCAAGAAAGGACAGTGACACGGAGAGTCGCGGACGCCAGCGCAGCTGTAGCTCGGGGACTTGGTGATGGGGACACATGGCATGGGGACGAACGATGCACGTGATGTGCGCCCCACTTGTTTACCAGATGGAACCCGCCAAGAGCTTGAGATTCAAACCACTACATCACACATTTCCGGCAAGTGTTTCTGTTCACATACATGTACAGGGTTAATTATCGATTGAATACGCCAAGGCGACTAGTCATGGGTCGAGAAAAGAAAGATGCCGCACAACAAGAAGAAAGCAACATAGTCCCCAGTAGGATCATGATGGGCGCCGCTGTCATGATGCCAAGCTAATCGCCAAGCAAACGTTTCGAAGCTGCTGATGCCTGCAGCTTGGATGGAAGGAAATGCAGTCTTGGTCCGTCCATTTCCTCATCCCGACCACCGAAGTACTCCCCCACACTCCAATTCAGCAGTTCCGATTCCGGGTGCTCTATGTATGGCAGGGTCTTATCCTTCCAACCGGTGATGGTAGCGTACCAATCTGCGAGGTGTTTGCTGAGGGGAGAATCACATCGACACAGCTCGGGTGTCGTTTCTCTATCAGTGGCATGGAGGGTAAAAGACTGAAGTTCGGGACATTGGTAGATGAGACTGTGACTGAAGCGAGTGACATCGACCAAGTCAGACCAGCGTAGTACCAGATGCCTCAGTGGCAGGCTTTGGTGGGCTTGAATGATGTCGAGGAAGTCGATGGCGCGTGCGGTACACCCCAGATATACAATAGTTCGCTCTGGTATCAGCCAGTACACGACTGTGGATGACGACCTGGCGGAACTACCACTGGGCAACAGCTTCGTGTACAGTTGTTTCATCATTTGTCGCGATTCTTGACAAACAAAACCGACTCGGAAAGGCGCTACGCCAGCCGGTTTCATTCGTATGAGCAGACCACTGGCCTGGAGATTGATGTGAGGATGCGCAGTGTACCAGACGGCCCATTCGCAAAGCGCCTCTCGCCACACATTACTGCGAATCTCAGGAGGAAGTTGTTGGAAAAAGGGAAAATATGTTGTTGGCACCATATTTCTGCTCTGGTCTTGTTGCTGGTGCTGCTCGCTATCGCTAGCTATAGTTGAGAGTCGATGCAAGATGGCAGGCAGGAGAACAGCTCCCTTTTGTATATCGACCTTTTGTATATCGACCGCATTCTTTCGGCCTGCGACTTTATCATATATAGATTGTAGATTGGGACTGGAGATGAAGAGTTGAACAAAGGCCACTTAGGTCTGGCAGATGCAGCCACATGTAGAGTGATGGACACGAGGCGCTGCAGAAGCTGCAGCCCCGACGTGTGAAGCACAGGATGCGCGGCAGCCCAGTTACCTATTCAGCGCACTAACACACGGTGTGCTTGTGTGCTCGCCTCAAGATCAAGCTTTTCCAGTGCATTGTAGTGTGTGCATTGCCGCGCCATCATCCATCCATCAATACATGCTTTGCACGCCCTGCGAAACACTGTTTTCTTTCTGCTTGTGTTGCGCTGAGAAACTGACGCCTCACGGCGCCTGTACTACGTAGGCCTTGCATTATTCTCAGTACCTACCTAGGTACCTCATTAATCCATGTCTGCATGACAGGCTGACAGCTTGTTCGTGCCCCGACAAGCCTCGGGGCCCCGCCACTGACGCCTCACAGCGCCTTTACTATGTAGACCTTGCATTATTCTCAGTAGGTACCTACCTCATTAATCATAACAGGCTGACAGTTTGTTCGTGCCCCGACAAGCCTCGGGGCCCCGCCACTGCCGCCTCAAAAGCCACTGTAGTCACAGGCCAGTTCCTCCCGTGCGGCTCCACTTTGCTAGGCCCGACCCCAGGCTTACACAGGTTGGCAGTTGCCACGGCCTCGGCTCCGTTTGTCATCTACATCCCTCATATTCCCATTCATCAGAGAGCTGCCTCACCCATCCCCCCCGCCAGGCTCTCTCTGTTGCTGTCGAGACACTATAACCACTTCATTGGACTTTTGCGTGTCTTCATATTCAGCGCCGCTTGCAAATCGACATCCCCGTGTGGCACTCGTCATCTCCCCTCCATCCGACAACGCAAGCCGCGCTCCTCCGCAGCAGCCATGACCGACGCTTCGTGTAGTGGCGGAACGCCTTTCAAGCAGCTGATAGATCACCAGTCACGCGATGTCAGCCATCACCAAGACCGTTTGGTCAACGGCAACCAAGCCCGCGGAGTACGTATTCCGACGCTCCTTTCTTGCCTCGACCGATGCTAATCAACGCCCTTCCACTTGCAGGCTTTTCGATCGAGGTCTCAGAACATGGCGCAAGGCCCCCAAGAATTCGACGCTTTCATGGGCACGCCAGCTGGTCTTCCAGGCATGCACCACGATCCCGCGGGCCGACTCGCCGCTCACGCTGCCGCCCTGAACCCCGCGCAGGCCGCCGCCAGTCCCTTTGGGCCGGCTGTCGCCCCCGACCTTGCATATCAGACGTCTGCCGCCGGTCCCCAGATAGGAAGTAACTGGGCGGCCGACTTTTCCAACTTTGCCGGCCAGCAGCAGCAGCGCCAGCACTTGCAGCAACCGCAGTCGCAACCTCAGCAGCGACAAGGCCCCATGTATGCCGGCGCCGCCAACCCCATGCAAATGAACTTTCAGAGCGCCTTTGCGCCGCAACAGACGAACTTTTCCTCCTTCTTTGCACCCGCGGGTGGTGCCTACGTCCAACCGCAGGCCGCCGCCGTTAGCGAGTCTGACTTTGACCAGGAAATGGCGAAGTGGATGGCCAGCAACGCCGCCACCGGCAACATGGCGCAGGTTGACGCCGCCATGGAGCAGATGGCCCGCGAGCTCGAACTCAATGACCAGGCTCTCGCGGAGAGCACTGATGCTGCGACAACGACAGCTGCCGCCGCACATGATGAGAAGCACTTTTCGGACCTCGGTGTCCCAGAGCTAAACAACCTGACGCTCGAGAGCCGTGAGGCGCCAGTCGTCACGCCGCCCGAGCCTCTTCAGGAGGAAAACACGGCAGCCGAGATGCTCGCCGATGACGCGCGCAACAAGTCAGCCGTCTCCGAGGCGGCGGAGCGGCTGCTTGAGTCGGTGCAGCACGAGAGCGGCGAAAAGTGGCAGAATTCCGTGTTTCTCGCCCTGATGCGCGATTTCCGCGACGGAAAAAAGGACATTGTCGGTAACGAGGTGCAGCCGACAGACGGGCCTTCTGGAGAAGGCGATGCATCCGCCGTCGCCGCTGCTGCGGAGACTATTGGCGATGAGGCGCCGGCAGCAACGTGACTGGCTTCCGAGGAAGAGATAGCCAGCAAGACACTCGCGGCTGCGCCACCGCAAGCCGCGCCATCCTCGCGTGAAGCTGAAGGTCGGGAAGCGGTCCGCAAGGATGAGAACAGTAGCGCACAACAGACCCGTCCGAGGCCTGACACGCACATTTTCCTCTGTCCGCCTCGGCAGAGATCTTGCGCGTATCACATGGCCGATCCCTTTCTGTGAAACGACACAATAGGGTTCATCTCTACCAGCCACCTGATTGGAGCTGTCTATACACATACAAAAGTACCTATAGAAGAGGCAGGGTTTGAAAGAGGAAGGGCTCTACGAACGAGATGGAATTTTGACGGGTTACATAACGGACAAACTGGATAATCAGTCTCAATAACATTTGTATGACACAGGCCATTGAATTCTGTTGCTTGTTTAAATATTGTGACAGTTTTTTATTCATTTATGCTTCTGCCGCAAAATACATCCATACATAACCGTATCATGCTCCACTACAATTTTGGATATGGCGGCACGCCCGACCCATCAGTCAATGTAAATGAGAAAGAAGAAAAGAACAAACCCTGATCAATCAAATGCAAGTCCCTTTTTCTTATATCGAGCGAATAATATAATTGACCATAAAAAGGAAAAGCGAAAGAAAACGCCCCGCGATCAGCGTGAGGAAAAAAACCATGTCGTATAGGATTTTCAAAAATCAACATTAACATTTGCAAATGCTCCAAAAGAAACCAAAACGCCGCTCTCGATGTAATATATTAACACACGCCGTCAAGAAGAGAATGTCCCAGAGGAGTCTTTTACTGTGACCAAAGACAGCCGCAAGGTGTAAATTGTATGGCATTGCGAGGGGCAATGCCGGACGTTTCTGAGTCGCGATCCCTGCTATTGTTTGGATTCTCGCTGTTGTAGGCGTCAGGAGATCGGTCAGCTCGGTGCATGGTGTTGGAAGTCTCGTTAATGTCAATGGACATGAGGTCACCGTTGGGGTACAACTGGGGTGCAATCTTGCCATGACGGTTCATCGCATATTTGAAGCACTTGACGGGCTCGTTCTTTGGCACGCGGCGCTCCAGCATTCGTAAAAGTCTGGGATAGGGCGACAGGGGATCAAAAGGCATTTCGTCCAAATCAAAGTTGCCGTAGTTCGAGTCGCTGCTTGGAGACGATGTGCGGCCTGGCCACGGCGACGTTGTGGGGCTCGCGGCGGCCAACGAGGCGCTCGGAGATGCCGTGGTGTTTTGGCCGGGATAGATGAGAATTTCCAGTACCGTCTTCGGCCAGGTGCAAACCCACATGCAGTCACCAGGTTGCGGCTGGTAGCTCGGCTTCATATATCTCGACTTCTGCGAGTTGACATTGGCCAACACCGCAGGCAGTCCCGGGGGAACCCAATCTCGTTTGCGCTTGGGAGTCAGGTCGTTCTCCCGTACAATGACAGTCTTGTCATAGGAAACAGATGACCACCATGCAGGGCCGCGCGTGTCTCCGTCTATGCTATCATTGACAAGCGTCAGCTTCACTGGATCCTTAATGAAAGGCGGCTGAGTGCCCCATAGCAGTTGAGATTGGGTGTTGTTGATAGGCTTTAGCGTCAAGTTGTATCGCTCAGTAGAGGGCCGATTGACATCGGGAGAGATATCGATAGAGTAAAATCGGAAAGCCATGTTACAACTCCAGGCTGCGAGCTGACTAGTGTCACTGACGCAGAATCGCCTGGCACCGCCACCGTCTAATTGAGGGAGCGAGAAGGCACCAATAGGCAATGGCAAAAGCGCGGTAGGAACGGTTGGCAGTGGCTGGATATCGACAGCCATGGGTTTCGGCTTGTGGTCGGGATCTGCTGCAGGCGGCGGCGGCGGCTTTTGCTTGCCGGACGAGCTCTTTGTCAAGACAGTTCCAACAACTGCACCCATGATACTGCCCACGATGAGCCCAACGAAAACGAGGCAAATGGACCAGTATGGAATGACGCCCCAGAGTTTCTTTCTCGCCCTGCGTTGCCATTTGGTCTGAATTTCGGTTTCTTTTTCCGAGTAAGTTTCGTCAGATGACGGGTTGTCGCGATAAGTGGACATTGTTCTTATTGAATGTCTTGAATGCCTCGAGATTGTCGGCACCAGGTCGTCATCGGCAGAGGCAAACGGGTTCTCTTGGGGGACATCGGCAGTGTTCTGTACCTCCGGGGTAACGATTGTGGTAGCAGCTGATCCACTACCCGAAGCTTCTTCATTATGTGCGTGCTGCCCCGTAGTTGGTCTAGAGCCAACGGTCGCGGCAATACCGGGCGCAGGCTTAGTAGAAAAGGCGACTTCAGGGTAGCGAGAGTAGGGTGGCAATTCTTCCGTGTGACCAAGCGGTCCTAATAGGTCGCCGATATCCTCGCCGTCGGGCCCTATCTGCCGTTCATATGGTGCCGCCAGTCCAGTGAAGCCGACAGGAATGGCTTGTTGATTGGCTTCGACAGGTGCGGCTGCGGTGCCCTGTGTATATAGCGTATATGGGTGAGTAGGGCCACGGGGGCCAGTGTATGAGGATGGGCGATTGCCACGGACGCTTCGGTCGGTAGCGTTACTTGCGGTTCGTTGGGGGTACATGCCGTATGGATGGACAGGATTCGAGGGGCCACGGTATGGAGCCTCCACGCGCAGCGGCGGGACACCATTTCCACCCGTTTGGTTCGCGTTGGTGGCATTGGAGCCGTCGGCACGGATGGTGAGTGAATCATGAGGCCTAGGGGCCTTGACAACGCTGGAAGGTCGATGATTCCATTTGGAAAATGACGGATTGACGGCTTGGGGCGGCGGCAGCAACGGGCCGGAGGGAAGAGGCGCCGGGCGTCGTACAGATCCAGATGGTCGAAAGCCATCGGGGATGGCAGCACTGGCAATTAGGTCATAGTCCTCCTGGGTGATGGAAGATACGGTCGAGGCCGTCGAGGCGCTACTTGATGTCGACGAGGAGCGTTGCCGGTTGCCGCCAGAGGCACGGCGGGAGTTGTCCATGGCAAGCCAGATTGTGCGAGGCTTAGTCTAGAATCGAGAGATACAATCGGGAGGCGGAAAAGCCGCTTCGGTGGTCGGGTTAGAATGGCGAAAGGCGGACTGCGGCCCTCACCCGAGCGAGGAGGATGGCCGTCACGCTGGCGAAACCCACGGACTCGCTGGCTGGGCGAGTCTGGGCAGAGCCAGGCCAAAGAAGAGGGAGAAGTGCAGAACGGGTCGCGGCGGTCGTATTGGCGATGACGGACGAATGAGTGTGGTTGAAAGAGAGGCCGCGGGCTGCAATGGGGCGATGATGAGGAACAAGATGGCCGAGGAGTCGAAGACTCTGCGAGATTGCATGAGGGCCCGGTTATGGTGATCAGGAGTGGTTGGCACGCACGGAACTCGACACGGGGGGATCGAGAGGCTGAGCAGCCAGGCCGCTGTGGGAGACTCAGCGGGCAGCCCTGGCGAGATGGACGGTGACAGGAGAGCGAAAGGACGTGTGGGCGGAGCAAAGTAACACCAGCGTAGCCTGCCAGCCAACCAAAGAGCGGGGCTTAGGCTGAGAAGAAAAAAAAACACTAGGAAGAGAAGAGGTGTCTCTGGGCTCTAGGTGCGCACAAACCTTGCTACATGCTAAGCAACTCTTGGTAAGTACCTATCTACCTATACAGTTTGGGCTTTGGCGTTTCTTTGCACGAAAAGGAGGCTTCCGGCTTCCGCTTGGCTGCCACCTAGTACGGATACTAGCGCTCGAGTTAGCGGACGTCCAAGGCCCTAAAAGGCCTGCACCAGAGAGCCGGGGCGCTGTGGTTGGTGGTTGGCTGCCCTGAAAGAGGACCCCCCAAGAGCCCAAGGACCCCAAGGAGCGCCAGGACCACTAACTAGGGAAGTCCACCCACAGGGGCTATAGGGCACCGCAGGCACAGGTCATGGCCCTAGGCGCTGTCCTGTCATTGGGTGCGGCGGAGCAGCAGATTCAAAAGAAAAAATGTGCCTCATGTACCAGGCACAACGGAACGTCCACCAAGCGGGGCCTCGGCTGGGTCTTCTTTCTTGCCCACACTCACGCCTCTAACTACCTATTCTTGGGCGGGGCCACGCTGCTGATCTGTTCGACGAACCAGCTAGCCAGCTGGCTGACCCATCAATGACCATCATGCACAACCTAGTACCGGATGAGAAGGAGCTAGGCTCGTTGCTTTATATTCTGCGCCCGCAGCAAGCCACAATATCATCTCGAAACTTGTTTCGGCAGAGAATCAGCCCTGCGTTCTGACATGCGACCGCGCCGACTTGTTCCATTCTTCCGTCCCGCGATGGGTTGCCCGTACTTATCATAATTAGAGCCCCCAGTCTACCAGTGGCCAAGGCGCGACATGCATGCCTCGCTGCTATCAGTACGGTCATGCCCGTTGCCAAATGGACCGCCCCACGGCCTGTGCTTTGAAGAAAGAGCCGTTTCGGCGGGAGGAGCCGGACCAGCTAACATCGTCAACTAGAGTGCTGACTAGGCACCATATCGTCCGTTGCTGACAATGCAGTGCATTGTCAGCACCTTGCTCGACGCGCATATGTACCACCCTACCATGATGCTGATTCTCGGCATACGAGCATATGGTGGGTGACTTGTCGAAAAAACGGCAACCTACTGATACAGATGCTTCCTCATCAGCTTTTATGCGCGGATTGATGCCCCCCTCGGCCTGTCACCGATTACAGTGCGTGGTACTGTGCGCGTACTGGTCTGAAGCGCGTTGCGCGCCACGATTCACTGCATTGTGCTGCAGTGCTTGGCACGGAATAAAAACTGAAATATAAACTAGTCTTGTTTACCGGTTAGCTTGACTGGATCAGATTTGTCAAGATCATTTTGACGCGATCCCGATGCCACTTCATCTGGGTTTGTGCTATAGGTGCACAAAGACTTATAAGAGACAGCATGGGCACAGATGCAGGGCCGGCTTGGTCTTTGCTACTTTGATGAAATATTAACCAGGTTAGTTAATACGTCAAGAGCAACATCCCAAAGAACGGCCCATTCGAACAAAACGAAAGTTTCATATGCAGGACCTCAAGTCATCCAGCGACGTATGGGCAACATTGCAGACACTTTGCCTCGCCTTTGTGAGATGTTTCCGAGCTACGAAGTACAATGACAACCAGGCGCAAGCACCAAGATATTGGGGATGCCACGAGGAGGTCTCGGAGCAATGCCTAGTGCTTCGGAGGTCGGTGAAGGTGGTCGGGGCGCTTGCAGCCACGATGGATATTGCCCCCAAAGCTGTAGGAATCATACGTGAATATCGCCGGTCAACTCTGGCGGCAGGCCCTGCCCCGTCACATCATGGCCGTGTGGATCGCTAAAAATATCGAGCAGCGAATACTTGATTACCATTATGGCTCCATTCAGAGCAACTATGATAATGGCCATGCCGGTTACATATAGGATTATTAATTACTGCAACTACAAGCAGTGAGCGACCAGAAAGATGTTTGCACCCTAGCATCGACGTGAGACTTTGCGGCAGGCTACAGAGTACTATTTTAGGTACTGTTGACAAAAAAAAAAGTTTACCGCGCCCACTGTACTACGCTACCAGTAGGCAGCAGGAAATTGGGAAGTTCGTTTCTGACTGGGAGGCCTCGAAACGTGAAACTATGCAAGCCTAGGCCGCCAGAACCTGGGGTTTCGGGATGGGCGGGCCATCGAGCTACTTTGCCACCATCTATTCTTCCGCCTGGCTTCTTTTTACTTGTAGACTCGCTCTATATATACTGAATGCTGTCTTGATGCAGTGAATCAATGTTTTAGATATAAAGTAAGAAATCGCTGCATAGGCCCGGGTTGTATGGGGCTTGTCTTTGTTGTCACCGGCGCTTACACTGTGATAAAGCCAACGACTTGTACTTGATCACGAGCTAGTTTGATGTGCACATCTTGTCTTTTTTTTTTTTTTTCCCTTCTTTGAGACGACAACATCGTTTTCACACAAGAGTTGTTTTGGCAGCTGCAGCCTAACTGATCACTCTGTGAAGAAGGAATGTAAAAGGGGTCAGGAAATGGTACGTCACCTCGGATCTCATCTATGAATAGCTGGTTCGTGTTTCAGGTTTCGGCTTCGGCCCACAGATTACTCCAGAGTCTACGATGTGGATGGGACGCAAATAGTTGGAGCTCACGGTATTAATGATAATAGAGGCAGGCAGGTATGGAAGACCATCAAGGCTTATTTATGGTAATTAATGAAGACGCCCTTTTTTCTTCAGCAAGCCTCTTTTATCAATCCTAGTCCATTCGATTTCAACCTTGCTCGCCGCCTTGCCAACCAAGCAACTTGCTTGTCAATTCTGTTGTTAAACTGGAACTAAGAAGAGGGTGGGCCGCGGCACAAGGAACTTGTCAGCGGGGGGACAAAAAAACTGGCCTATAATGAGAATACTTCAAGTAAGACTACCTTTTTATTTATTATCTCTTAATTTTAAAATTTTCTTTTTAATAAGATTTACTTAAACTATAATAATTCTGTGGCTAAATAATATTCTCTAGTTTATATAAGAATTTTAGTTATTTTCTATTATTTTAATACTACTCTGTCCCTCTAGGTGCTAGTATAGTGCATTGTGAGGATGGGCCAGTTTTTTCGTCTCCCCCCTTGCTTGTGAGA
>JAPFSE010000159.1:0-28356 GCA_030777785.1 Beauveria caledonica | reverse complement strand
AAAAAAAATACGGAAAAATTACTTATGTCCAACATTCCCCCAAGACCCGTTGCCAATGCCAAGCACCAATTGACGCTGACAGCCACCCGCTAGCGCCTTCTTGGCCAGCGACCGCCGAATGGTGGCGTGCTTGAGCCCTTGTGAATAGGAAGGTAACGTTAGGTACAGGATCTGATTATACGTGGCAAACGAGCTGTGTCGACTGCATCCGGGGCTTTTGGTTTCCTGTGAGCTTTGCCGATGCTGCCGTCGTTTGTCGTCACGGTTCGCGAGCTGGCAATGCGAACTACAAGCAACTTGATCCAATGATGAGCCCCGACGCACAGGACTCGGGCTGGCGCAACCTTGTTCCCCAATGCTACCCAAAGGGGCCACGCCGACATGTGTTGGTTGCCTGAAGCCTGCGGAGCCTGCGCAGCCTGCCGGGCGTTGCCTCCTCGCTTTCTATTTATTTAGCTGCCGAGATGCGGGCGTCACTTTTGTCTTTATTTGCTAACTAGGCAGTTAGTTGTATGTAGACTCGTAGCTAGCGGGGGTGGATTGGCTTTGAACCACTTGCCAAACAGCAAACGAGGGACAAATAGATGCTTCACAAATAGATGCTTCATAAATAGATGCTTCATAAATAGATGCTTCACAAATAGGTGCTTCACAAATAGATGCTTCACAAATAGATGCTTCATGCTCCTCTGTACAGTAGTCATGACCAAGACGCGTGCTTGACAACAAAACATGAGACGACAAGTCAATTGACAATGCACTACTGCACCCCCCAGCACGAGCAGCTGAGAGCCTCACAAAAGTACACAATTTCCTACCTAGGTAGTCATGCGTATCCACACCGAGCAGCCAATCGCTGCTTACACGAACATCAAGAGCTGTGCAAGTCAGTGACAAAAAAAGACACTTCATAGCTTATTTCGATATCTCTCTTCTCTTGTAATGTGATGATCCATCTCATTTTATTCGTCCTTCTTTATTTTCTTACATACTTTATTTCTCCTCATCTCTTGTATTCTAGTGCCAGCACCCACGCCGCTATTTGAACCTCTCACATGTCGACTGTAAGCTGTTAGCCAACCGACTCATCGACGCCTCCATCGGCCCTCTTGATCTCGACGCTGACGTGGGTACGGACGTGGGCAAATTGACAGGTCGCTGTCTTAACTATCAGACCTACACGAACGCCACCGCAGCGATCAGTTCCTGCAAGCCCATGCATTGTCACGTCGGCTCAACTCGACCAGTTCCGCGGGAACTGGAGGACTGGCTCTACACGGGTGAGGCCTAACACATGTCACACCACAAGCGATGGAAGAGCCGATGCACAACGAATAAGGTCAATAATAATAATGCGAAACAATGTCTCCCAGCAGAAAAAGTGAACACTCAATGCACACCTGAGCTACACAGAGTGAGCGGGATATTTCAATCTTCCATCTCTAATAGACGTTCGACCCACGGAGAGCTGAAGAGAAGAACGTATATGCTGAAATGGTGCAGTCACATATCCATATATTCAGGTATCCAGATTACCCTCGATAAACCTGAGCTAGTCCATCGCGTTCTGATTCGGTCCGTCGCCAAAGATGAAATCGTCGTCTTCATTGGTATATACCGTGAGGCTGTTACTCTTCGTCATGCGCCAAGCAAAATATCCCAAACGCCAAAATCGCAGGTAGCCATAGCCCATAACCACCTACCGGGTATCCATAGAAATCAGTTTGTCATAATGGCTCTGCCAGTCAACCAAGTTAGAGTCCGGTCGAGCTGGCAATCGAGCTGGCGAGCTTACTGGTCCAAGCCCAGGTAGTCCGCAGCGGCCAGCACCTCGAGGCAAATCTCCGGCGATATCTCCATGTCGGGCACATCTTGGCTATTGCGGTTTTGGTACCAGTAGTGAAAGTACTCTACAATCTTGTCGAGAACCAAGGCGCTGTTTGGGCGGACCAGGTTAGCTCCACGTCCTAGGCTTCCCCGGGGATAACTGCACTAGACTGGGAAACGCGAGGCAAAGAGTCGGTTCAAGTGTAGTCGTAAATCAACCAGAACGCGCCGCCGCCAGTGTACAAGGCCAGTGACGTGGCGGTTCTTGTCAGGAAATAAAAGCTCGGCGATGGAACGCCTGTATCGTCATTCCCCCCTCGGTTCCTGGCAGATGCGAATGCACCGCATATAGGGCTTACCTCATTTCCTGGAAAACGCATCGAGCATCAATCGCCTCGGCGAATTGGCCTGCATCGATTGGGTACCTGGTAAGCATGTGATTGCGGCACGTAATGAAGGGACCACGCCTTGCAGGGAGAGCCGCTTGGCCGCCCGAGGAATTGTTCGATTCACGCACTTCGGGGCTCGAGCATGCCCTTGATGATCGGGCTGACCATGGTTGCCTCACGCAGCACTACAAACTCGAAGCCGTCGCCCGACACTAGAGTGACGTACTTGCTGGGAGTCTGAGTCGTCGCCATGCTGGGCCGATGGGGTCAGATGCAGCGGCAATGGCGTTGAAGACGTTGAGGAGCTGTGCAGGTGGTGATGGAGAGGAGAGGATTTGGCGTCGCGCACAGAGGGTCGTGAATTTTTTGACCTTGAATTTTTGGTGCTGGTGCACGGACCACACAATCGAGCCATCTGGATTCGGCGCACGACGACGCCCACCCAAGGACCTACAGTACAAATCTTTTCTGAATCTATCCTTTGGCAGACTAATTCTTTCGCGGCTACAGAATCAAATTCGAGTACAAAACAGACTCCACGACTACCCATAATAAAGCCCTTTGTCTTTCAAAATTAGATATCTTACCGCCGGAGCGACATCTCCCTCTGCTTCGGCCTAGGACTTCCGACGAGATCCGGATGTCTTGCAGAGAATAGCGACCGACGGCTGGAGCCAAATAAGTTCTCGACAGGAGCCGAATTTGACACCTGGAATAGAAATGGTTTTGGCGCTGGATCCTGTGTGGTTTTTATCTTGCGAAATGGGTTCGGTGCTGGACTGGCAAATATGGAAGCTGAAAGACTTACAGCCGCCCTGGGTGTTAACTTTTGCTTCTGCAGGCAAAGGCGGCATGTGACCTCACATGTGTTGCTGACTTGGACGTTGAAGTCGGCCCTGCAGCTCTGACTAACGCAATGCTTCCTGTCTCGAACCAGCTGCAGGGCTTCATTCGCCGCCATCGAATCCTGAGCATTTTTGAGCGTCAATACTTGCAGTTTCATGTCGAAAGTCGCTTCAATGTCTTTGTGGGACGCGATCTTGAGTGCACAGTGGGATAAAACAAGCTCGAATAACTCTGGAATGGTGTAGATATCGGGGAACCCATCATCTGCAAGAATGGGCAGATGCCAAGCAAATGAAGCAGCTAGCGAGTCCTTCACATCACGGTCGACCACCAGAGTATATGCCATTCGAGCGGCCGATGGCAAGGCCAACACCAAGCTTTTCTTGCCTTTATACTTTTCAAGGAGACTCTGGAGATTCCCAAGCGAAAGAGACATCATCCTGTCGACCTCGTAGCGGAATGCAATGTGGTGAGCTTGGATATGGCTCAGTATTTCCGCGAGTATGGCCTCCTCGGGCTGGGGATCGGACGCCAACTCTTCTTTGACTCTCGAATAATCTCCAGTGTAGAGATAGTTCACAAATGATTCCACAGTCTCAGGCTGGAATTCACTCATGTCAATCTCGGTAGCGCCTGAAATATGCTTTTGATGCACAGAGTTAACTACACTCGCGGAACAAGATCCTCTCAGAACTCTGTGGACATACAGTCACTTGGGCATTTTCGATTTTGGAGTGTAGCTCGTCTGACTGAGCACAAACGAGGGCTTTGTGAACCGGGAAATATTGTTGCTGGCAGACAAAAGTCAAATCGCTGAATGCACCATTCCTCATTGTCGCTAATATGTCGCCGTGGTGCGAATCAGCCATCTTGAACAGAGTTTGTGATGAGAGTGCAACGTCCAGAAGATGGAAAAGGTTCAACTGTGAGCTCAAAGGAGAGAGCTGAGAAAGTGAGTTTGTATTCATCAGAGTGATCAAGGTCATGTTGCGCCGGCGGCGCAGGACAAACGGACGGCCATCGCCAAGTTCGCAGCAAACAGCGGCGGCAGCCAAGTCAAAAAAAAAAAAAAAACGCGCCATTCCTCAGTCCCATAATCTTGCATTTCAGTTGCACATTTTCAATAAAGAAACTCTTGCTAGTTTTGTATTTGGTTTCTCCATGGTACACTGCATCTTCTGCCCGATGCTGTCGAGGTATCTGCGCCGTCGTGAGATCCCGATCATGCAAGTCACTCTTTCGCCCACAATCCACACTTGGCCTGCACAATAGCAGCACGCTATTTAGGTGAAAAACTCCGAGACATGGTTATTCCTCGATTCTAACCGATTCTAGCCCCTCTTGCCGCCACCAAAAATAAATGGTCCTTTGCCAAAAGATGGCCGGCCCCGCGACAAGCTCATGTCTGAACAAGACCGGTCCCAATGCGCCCGTGGTGTTGCCCTGCCAACATGTTTACTTTGGGCCGCCAGCACCACACACAACCCAGCCACAGCTCGCCAAAAAGAAGGCCTGCCCACTCAGTTCTGGCAATCACCCCAGCTTCTTTCTTCCCAACATACCAGTACACATTTCGTTTTGCTTCATTGACTATACTTTTTTCCACGCCTGAATATAGCATCTACTTTTGCACGCTGCACGACGTCAATTCCCTTTGCCAGAGCTCCTCCCGCAAGCGCGCCACCACGGCAGTCTGTTTCACGTAAACGCTCACCGTTGAACAGCCGGAGCCCCTCTCTCAGGGAGTTCGAGATCACCCTGGGCAACGTTGACCAAAACCGCTCTTAGTCGACTTTCACAAGAAAGCTGTCGCGAAGGGAGAAGAGAGGATCACACTCGGGTCATACGTCGTACATCCCTCGTCGACGGCGCCCTTTTTTTTCTTTCCTCCCTTGAATTTCTGTATACATACACAAACAACAATGGCGTCGCAGCAGCAGTACCGCGATTCAAACTACGCCCAGGCAAGCTACGATCAGACGCGCCGCAACCAGCGCACAAGATCTAGTGATGGCACCGTGAGCACAACCATGAGCTCCGCCTCGGGCCGTGAGTCGGCCGCGACGCACCTCACGGAGCCGCCCACGTACTCCAAGAAGATTGTGGTGGTGGGCGACGGCGGCTGCGGCAAGACGTGCCTGCTTATTAGCTACAGCCAGGGTTACTTTCCAGAGGTACGCGGGAATCCTAATATATATGCGCGAGGCCGGGCGCAAATCCGCGCCGCGCCGCAAAGCGAGGCGCATCGGGATCGCTAATCGCTAACCTTGTTTTCAACAGAAATATGTCCCTACCGTCTTCGAAAACTACATCACCTACCCTGTCCACCCGCCTTCGGGCAAAACTGTAGAGCTGGCTCTGTGGGACACTGCCGGACAAGAGGAATACGACCGCCTTCGCCCGCTTTCCTACCCAGAGACTGACTTGATTTTTGTCTGCTTTGCCATTGACTGCCCCAACTCGCTAGACAATGTCATTGACAAGGTAGCGTTCCCCGCCTCTTGCCCATTGTGGCCTTTGCCAATTTCCACCTGCTAACCGCGGCAACCCACACAGTGGTACCCCGAGGTCCTACACTTTTGCCCATATACGCCGCTTATTCTCGTCGGCCTCAAATCGGACCTCCGTTACAAGCGCACATGCATCGACATGCTCAAGACGCAGGGCCTGACGCCCGTCACGTCGGAGCAGGGCATGGCCGTCGCCCAAAAGATGGACGCCCAGTACATGGAGTGCAGCAGTAAGGAGATGGTCGGCGTCGACGAGATTTTTGACCGCGCCATCCTCACCATTGTCGCCAACGACCGCAGAAACGTCGAGTCGGCAGCCGCCGCGGCGCGCGCCGCCAACGCGGATGGCAAGCCGCTGCCGCCCCTCAAGGCCAAGAAGAAGAAGAGAAAGTGCCAGTTTCTCTGAACCAAGAGGACATGCAATGAAATCAAGGAGAAGAGAGACGAGACCCGGCCACGACGCAAATATGCCGGGGCCTCTGTTTTCTTTCTCTCCTTCAACATAAACTCTCGTCGCTCGCGTGCGATGAAGATTTGTACAGCTGATGATCAGGGATTCCTATCTTGTAATGAATGAACCTCTTGAAACGAGTCTCCTTACCATCTGTTTGCTTACTGGTTTGCTTTTCAACCTTTTCAGGTTTTTTTTTTGGCACGAAACTTTTTTGAGTTCTCATTTTTGATATTTTATTACACGGCATCATACGACAGCGAGCAAGGGAAATTTGTGGTGGCGCCAGGGCAAGGAAAAACATGTCGGGATGTTTTGACGGGTCGCCAAAGGGAGGGCGCGGGTTGCATTTTTTTTTTTTGACATTGTGTGTTTTTATGTGTTTTTTTTTTTGCGGGCATGTACTGGATGACAGTCCCAGCCGTGAAAAGACTGCTGAACAAAGTTGTTAGTTGTTTTCGTGCTGTTGTCGTTGCCGTTGTTGACATGCTGCTTATTTTGTTTTATCCTTCATCTGTCATTATTTCATCTGTAGACATGGTACGGCCTGGATGCCCCCTCACTGCTTTGTTACTTTACACTATGATTTTAGGGGCAATAGGTTCGAGACTGTTTAAAAAAGAATTTTACAATGTTTCAATCAAGGTCATCAAGGTGACACTCCTCGGCGGTCCATTCCCAACGTAGTTCATTCCTCATACTTAATTGCGCGCTCCCTCTTTTCAATAGCACATAGAGACAGGTAGAAAGGAAAAGTCTCTGGGTATCACTCATTCATTCTCGATATCGCTCTGCGCTTCCCTCTTCACGCCTCTCGATCCTGACGACCCCGCTCCTTGCTGCTGTTGCGACTGCACCGGCTCCTCGTCCCCTTGACCGCCCTGCCTCGCCGCCGCCGCCGCCGCCTCATCCTTTCCCATGACGTTTTCAAACTGTGACCACAGCGTCTCCACCGACGAAAATTCGTTGCCCACCTAACATGGCACCCGTCAGCTGAGCTGTAATACGTTGAGGCTCTCTCTCTCTCGTCAAACGTACCGCAATAATGGACTCCAACGAGCGGTTCAGCTTGTTAATGTTGCCGAGGACCTGCTCAAAGCTCTAGCAAAGGGGTACGTCAGCTCGTGCCAGTATCAGGAGAGATCAAGTGGCTCCCTAAATTGAAGAATGCGCAAGGGGGAAAAGGATACCATGGCAATGTCGCCGAGGAGAGCTTCGCGCTGCTGCTCGAAATACGACTTGTCGCGGGACGGACCCACGGACGCGCCGCGATGACTCGACGCCATCTCGTCCTGTTCTATTGGTAAATGGTAAAAGACGGCTATTTTGTATGCGCACAGAGTCAATTATGTCTGCGCGCGCCGTTTGGAGTCGAGATGACGGGACTGTTGTAGACGTTGGGATTCGGAGCTTTCTTAACCCCCCCTGTCGCGTCGGTCGCGCAAGGTAACTAAGTAGTTTGAGGGACCGTCCGAATCCGCCAAACCGCACCCCACCACACTTTGTGAATGTGAACATGGCAAGCCTCCGCCTCACAAAGCAACATGGTAAAAATATGGAAAATTTACCTACTTGACATTGTCATTCATTTATTGCACCTTTTCACGTACGTTTTTACTATTCTCATTCTACACTCGTAGCCCCTGCTCCATCACGAGTCAACCCCACATGATAAAGGCGACAATAACACACAGATGACTGCAAGATGGCACTGATGGAAATCGGTTGAGATATGAGTAATAAATAAAAAGTAATGCAAAAAGACAAAACATATAAGTTAAACCCCAAAAGTGCGCCTAGCCCGTTCCGCAAAAGCCCCTCCCGAATACTATGCATACATCCCGTAATCATTGGTATCCAACAAGAAATATTTCGATAGAGTTCGTTGCAAGCCCCTTGCCTTTGCTCATTTGGTCCCATACCGTAGATTCGGTCATTGTGATAAACAAGATTTTCGAATATGAAAACAAAAAAAAACCACAAATAACCACCCAATCATCATCGTCTATATTGATCCTGCCGTCGATCATAGTCCTGAGGCCGCAGCCCTCTGGCCATCATGTCCCGCGGATCTCGTGCATCCCGTGGGTCAGGGCCCGGATAGCCTCCGGGACCCTGAGGTGGCGGCTGCGGCGGCCCTCTGGTATCGTAGCCAACGGGTGTATAGCTCCGGCCTGGCATTTCTCTTGGGTCGCGAGGTACAGGCGTCGATGAGTAGCGGTTGTAGGGCGCGGGCGGTGGCGGACCAGGGTCGGGGGCCCGCGAGGTGGCCGGCGGTGCGTAGCGACTTTGCATCGGCTGCGTGCCGTAGGCTCGATCGTCTCGAACAGCGTGAGGGTGAGGTGGCGGCTGCGATTGCGGAGCTGGTGACCATGATTGCTGTTGCGGCGGGCCCTGCGACGTCTTGGGCCCGGGGCCCTGTTGCCAGGTGTTGCTGGGAGACTGCTGGTGCGTTGGCCAGCCTGGGTCACGCACATTCTGCGGCGGCGGAGGGCCGTGGTCTCTTCCTCTGGGTGCCGCATGGCCAGTGTACTGAGGAGGTGGCGACCCAGCATGCGAGGGCGGTGCCGAGCCATATTGGGCCGGGTAGCCAGGCTGAGGCTGAGGCTGGTATGCCTGAGAAGATTGAGGAGCATACCGATGAGGTGCCGTCGGCGGCGAGTTCGTAGCTGTGTTTTGCGGCACAGGGGGGTATGCATGCGATCGGTAATAATCGCGATCGGGTTGGGCATCCATGCCCATCCGAGATCCCGGCATTGGCGGCGGCTGCGAGGGCTTGAGTGAAGGCATGCCTGCAGGAGCCGCTGCAGGAGGAGGGCCGCGGCCATACGCGTGGTAAGCTTGCTCTGGTTCGCGACGCAAAGGTGCAGAAGGTTGCTGCTGTGCGGGGGGCGGGCGCGACATGGGCTGTGGTGGCGGTGTTGGGACAGCTCGAGCCGCCATTTCGTTGACTCGCTTTGGTGCTGGTGGGGGGTCGTCGTTGAGCAAAGACATGATGTTCGACGTTTTACGTGGTTCAGGAGGCTTCGCTAGGCCGCCAGTAGGGACAGGAGTACGAGACTGCGGAGGAGCATGGGAAGGGTAAAGCTCTCCAGATGGTGGTCGTGAGCCCATGGTCGACATTGGTCTCGCCACAGGCGGCGAGTGGCTAGGGCTGGGATCGCCAAGTAGTCCTCGGGCAGGCTGCGGTACCTGACCATAATTGCGCGGCGGTTCTGTCGTTGCCGGCCGTCCGAGAGAAAGCGGCTCGGGCCTGACTTGTCCCAAGCTCGGCTGTTGGCGATGGCCGAATGGCTCGTAGCCACCATGTTGCGGTGGCATCTCCTCCTGCTTCACACGCATGGGCTGACGAGCGAGATCGCGCTCCCGTTCCCTTTCGCGCATGTGAGATTCGCGCAGTGCAAGTTCGGCTTTTTGGCGCTCATGCAACATTCGCTGATCTCGGATGTCGGGGCTACCAGCGCCAGGTCCTTTCGGTGCCAAGGGTCCGCGAACCTCTCGGTCACGATCAGGAAAGCCAAAGGCAGGCGGGGGCCCACGTCCTGTGCGAGAGGGAGAAAGCGGCTGACCGACTGGCGGTGGCGCGGCTTGGGCTCCGACGGGCTGTCCTGCAGGCGGCCCAAGACCTTGTGCAGGCGCCTTTGCAATAGGGACACCGTAAGCGGGGTATCCCGGTGTGCGGCCTGGCTGTCCATTGTCTTGCTTGACTGGCGGCGGCGGCTCATTGTGCATATCCATTCCCGGTGCAACGCCAAAGGGTCCAGGGCGACCAGGGGTCGGTGGCAGTACATCATATCGTCTTCCACGACCACCAGTGGTGGGCATTGGTGGATCAGGCCGTTTTTCACCTCGTATACGCTTCGCGTCTGCGTCATTTACAATAGCCTCCAGTTCGGGTTTCGTCTGGTCTTTTTGCCGAACGAAATAGTTCTTGACCTAGACCAAATAATTAGCCTTTTCCCTCGCATTCGTTTGCTGTGTGTTTAGCTTACCATAACTGCGGTTTTTGATCCCATGTGATTTGCAATACCGGTCCAGTCAGATCCAAATGCCGCGAGCAGCAGAGGAAAATCGTTAGATTCGGATACACTCCAGTAACTAGATGCTTGCGTAGCCGCCTTCCGATCTTGGGTAGACTGGGACAGGTTGAAAGTTGCCATGGCCGGCTGAGGTGGTGGTGGCGGCGGCTCTGGCCTGAGAGATGGCGCGGATAGCACATCCACTATGGGAGGCGGGACTACAGGCGTCTGCTGCCTCTCAATACCGGTCATAGGCTGCGAATGAACAGAGAACGGCGGCTGGATGCCAGAGGGGATAGCTTGCTCGAAGTTGGGTATGGCGGGATGGATTTCGTTGGGTACTGGTGCGGGACCTTCAGGCATACGTGAAGACGATCGCGGTCGTCCCTTGCTGGGTCCTGGAGTGGATGCCGCGGATTGCGATTGGGTCACCTTCTTTTCTTTGGCTTCCTTTTCCTTGTCCTTGGCCGACTTCCTGCCTCGCCTTCTGCCATCGGCCTTTTCTCCCTCGCCTCGAGCACGGCGGCCAGGGGTTGATGCGGGCGTAGAGGTGTCAGGATCAATGGGGGGCTGCTCAAAGCCCCATGTAGGGGCAGCAGCACGTCTGGGGCGTCGCCTCTCGCCATTCTCACCGGCCTCCTGATTATCTTCCGTCTCCGGGTCCGCATTGCCAAGTTCAGACATCAATGCACTAGAACGCTGCTTGCCTCGGCCCTTCTTGCGCCTCTTGGGCTGCTTCTTCAGCTTCTCCTTGAGATTGAGGTCCTTCTTCATCAGGTAATAATATTGGATGCATGCACCAAAGTCACGGTTGGGTATGACTTCGGCAATCTTGCCCCATTGCTTGGGATACTCCAGATATCGCTTCTCAAAAAGTTCTGCTTCTTCTTTCGTAAAGTTATTCACCGGCGCAAGAACCTGCCAAGTAGACACGAGTCTGTCTTGTGACGTATAACCCGTGTGGTCCCAGTACTGTACACTCTGGCGTTCTTCTGCGTCCCAGTACATGCTAGGGATATCGGCTTCTTTCTCGCTCCGGTATTTCTCTTTTTGAATTCGCAACTCTCGTTCCTTTCGCTCCTCATCCTCTCGCATCGAGGCTTGTAGAACGCGCTCGAGATCACGTTCAGTGGCAAAGCGGCGTCCCGAGGTGCGGCCCTCGGGCTTTGGTTCAGGCGTCGCCGCGGTTGCGGGTTCCGGAATGGGCATCGTGACGGAGAATTTGTCTCGGCTCTTGACAGCAACTGGATCACTAGAGGTGGTGAAATCGAGGTAGCGGATATAGTTGTCGGCATATACATGGCGCTGCTCGTTTTGCTCCCGGTTGCTATCCAAATGGACTTTGCTCATGTGCTGCGCGACGTAATTATCGATTTCAGGACCAGTCTCCAGACTTGCCAAAAAGTCAGTATCCTTTTCCCAGGGCTTTGTGGCGAAATGCGGCAGGCTGTCGGGAGGCGGAGTAGCCATGTATTGTCGAGTAGCATCGACGTCCAGATACATGTCATCTTCGGACTCCGTCTCGTCATCCTCAACTTGAGAGGGTGTGCTGGGGACCTTGGATCCGGTATCTGTGGTTTCCATAGACACAGGGGCCTCAATCGTCTTGAATTCTTCAGGCTCCGGCTCCGTGGATTGTGCGGTCCCGGTGAGTTGAGACTCCGGTTCCAGTTCGAGCTCATTGAGAATCTTGTCGATTTCGGGAGCCAGTGGTACTACTGCAGCAGGCAGTTCGACTTTTGGTTCTGGTTGTGATTCCTTCTCCGGTTCCTCCTGCGGTTCCTCCTGCAATTCCTCCTGCAGTTTCTCCTGCAGTTTCTCCTCCAGATCCTTCGAGATTTTCTCCAGGTCCTTCTCCGAGCTCTTCTCCGGATCCTTCCCCGGCTCCGGCCCCAATTCCGGCTCCGACTGCAGGTTTAGCCGCAAGTCTGCCTCCTCCTGTCCGTTCTCAGTCTCCATAATGTCAGCCACAGGCGGGAAAGGGGTCTCTTCGTTATTGGTGATGACCGGGGGATCGGCGATGACGGGCATGTTTTCCTCTGGCTTTGGCTGGGGCTCTAGTATAGAAACAGTCTCTGGTTTTGGCTGGACCACCTCCTCTTCATCATTGGCTGTGCCGATTGTCACACCTTCTAGCGGTTGGCCAAGCATCTCTACCAACCCTTCACTGTCGTTAAGTATCTTGACCATAGATCCATGGGAGAGTGAGGCATAGCGGGAAAGGACTTCCAGTGGCAAAACTGGCTTCTGTAGCTTACTCAGCTCGGATTCAGTTTTACTGATTTCCATATCGAAGTAATCAGCCATGTCTTCGTCATCGTCGGATTCGGAGTCGTCATCTTTAAGATTTTTTGGTGGGAGCGAGAATCGAACAACGCTGACGACAGGCCGTTTGCGCTTGCGACTAACTTTGGCTGGCACATGCTTGGTGGTGAGCTTCTGGGTAGATGGCCTTTCGGCTTCCTGAGGAAGTTCGCCTTCATCGAGATCGGCAGCCAATTGTTTGGAGTCTTGTACTTCATTTTCGCCTTTAACAATCTCGCCTGGTTCGGCGCTGTAATTGGACCGCGATCGATTCTCCGTGGCTGCGACAGAATCAGAATTTGCCCCGCTACTACGGGGGCGTCGTTGCTCTGGATAGTCGCCTCCGTACGCAAAAGTGTGAGATCGCATTGCTTTAGGAGAGTCTGGTATTCTTCTGCCAAAATGTCGACTAGGGCCTGGTGGAGGGCCGCGGACGCTCAGGGAAGGACTGCCGGGTCCCAAGTGACCCGAGGAAGGCGGACGGTCGCTGTGCGCCCTGGGCATAGAAGGTGGCTTGCTAGTGCTGTCAAGAGAAATCGAGGCTCTGTTTGGCACAGAGCCAAATGCTGGGGCGGATGGTGCGACGGGAGGAGGCGATACCTCACGAGATTGCGGTGCCGACTCTACCGGATTTGGGGTGCGGGCGTCTGGCTTGCCTCGAAGGTGATCTCTATCGAGTCTGTCGCGATCATCGCGTACATCTCTGCGTCCATCTTCGGGATAACGATCTCCTCTATCCCGATCATCGCGGTCTCGACCCCAGCGGCCCTCCTGAGAACGGCTTCTGGGATAGCGATCATTGCGGTCGTCGTAAGGAGTGCGTCCTCTACCTCTGTCAGGACCCCAATCACCCCTTCCCCCTCTCCCACGGCCTCTCAAGAAGCCGCCTCCACGCGAAAACGAAGGACCGCCGAATGGCGGGTCGGAGACTGCAGATCCAGCCGAAGGCGGCCCAGCGTCGCGAGAGGCGCGGCGAGGTCGTTCGACGTCTAGTGGAGGTGGTGCATCGCGGTCACGATCTCGAAAGTCCCTGTTGGGCGATCTGGGACGTCCAATGGGGGAGCGCCTGCGGCCAAAGTCGCGGTCGCGCCAGTCTCTATCCCTGTCACGATCACGATCTCGCTCGCGACTACGATCATCGCGATAACGGTCGCGAAAATCAAGGTCCCTATCCCTGCCGCGTTCTCTGCTATCATCGCGAGCTGGCCAGGGACGGCCCCTGCCGCGACCGCGACCGCCGCGAAAGTCTCCGGCGAAGCCACCTCCGCGGGGACCATTAGGCATGTCAATGAGAGCCTTGGGGCCCCGAGGCGGGTCTCGACGCATGGAGTCGCCAAATCCATCGCGATTAGAGGGAAAGCCGCCTTGATTCCCTCTCGATTCGGCGGATGAGCGGCGTCTATCCTGGTCATATGGGGGTCCCCGGTCGAAGCGATCCGGGGAACGGTCTCTAGGAGAGCGCGACCGCCGGTCCGGCTCATATCTAGAATATCTAGAAGCCCTGTATGAGAAAGTTAGTCAAGTGATGAGGGGGAAATTACCCCAGGCTCGGTCAACGATGGCGGAGGTCGGGTGGTGGCGTCGCGAAGTGCGGCTGGTAGGGGTGGTGGAGTGGTAAATGCGTACATGCTCAAGAGCAGGCTACTGCGTCGCTACTTGGCGCGACAAAATTACGGTCCCATTCGCACAGATAGAGAGGCGTAGATCAAGAGGCGCGTAGATGAGGAGAGTTGGTGGACGTTGTTGTCGTGAGTAGGTTGGTGGCCTCCTGGCGATCAGATCGCAGAGATTCGTGTCGATGCGCGAAAGGACAGGCGAAACGAGAGCGGGCGGGCGGCAGGGCGCAATACAGAGGGCACGAAATTAAGAAATACAGCCGTCAATATAGATGCGGGCTGGAGCAGCAGCTGCAGCAAACGGGAGGGAGGTATGCGTGGTAGTTGGTGATGGAAGTCGGACGGAAAGATGGATGAAGGGATCAAAGGATGCACGGAGGTTCCACCCCCGGGCAGGTACTTGAAAATACGGTGCAACCACTTGCACCGCACCAACCCTTTAGCTGGCAACAAGTGGGCCAGGGCCACGGGCAAGATGCCTGGCAGAGTGTATAGTGTATCGCTACGGGCGGCATCGAGAGCAATCTCGACAAAACCCCTCGAAAGAGAAAAAAAAGAATGGGTGAAAAGAATAGAGAAACGAAATTAGGTCAAAGCTATAGATTTAGTAGGCATCATTTACTACTTACCCATTCATCAAACACAAGTACAATGTCATGGGCAATTCTCGGTACACCAGAACTTGCAGCCGGACCAGTTGACCAGCAAAGCCGGGTTAGCGCCCACACCAAACTACGCTAGTCTCGACTCGGCATTGTCGTGCTGGGCTAGCCACGACCCTATTTTTCCTGCATTTTGATGCAACCACAGTGTTTGGTAGGCGTGGCAGGCAAGGCAGTGAGTGAGTGGCAGGTGGCACAGTGAGGCGTCCCTCCAGTTCGATAGGTAGTGGGGTCACCAGAATTTCGTACTCGCTGTGAGTCTGATGCCGTACCGCGATTGATTGCCACGAAATATACTACACACAACATATGCCAGTCATCATGGCCGACCAATCTGCTCCTTCGAGCGCCAAAGATGCTGTCCTCGCCAAGTCCGAAGACATGCCCGCGGACGCCCAAAAGGTGGAGGAGCTCGATTTCAACAAGCTCAGCCGTCCCATCACAGCACACGATCTCTTCATGGGCATGCGCCACATGGGCTTTCAGGCCTCTGCCATGAGCGAGGCCATCCGAATCATAAATGAAATGGTAGCACTACGCCCCGTCTCTCATAGAATCTTTGTATTCCAGGACAACAATAATAACACAACAACCCGTCTCTAGCAAGCTTGGAAAGACCCAGAAACTGGCGACAAGACAACCATCTTCCTCGGTTACACCTCTAACCTGATATCATCTGGCCTTCGCGGCGTGCTTCGCTGGTTGGTCGAGCATAAACACGTCTCAGCCATTGTCACCACGGCGGGTGGCATCGAAGAAGACTTCATCAAGTGCCTCGGCGAGACCTACATGGGTTCCTTTAGCGCCGTCGGCGCCGATCTGCGCAAAAGGGGTCTGAACCGCATCGGAAACCTCATCGTGCCCAATGCCAACTACTGTGCCTTTGAAGACTGGGTCGTGCCTATTCTCGACAAGATGCTCGAGGAGCAAGAGGCTAGCAAGGGCACCGACGACGAAATCAACTGGACGCCTTCCAAAATCATCCACCGCCTCGGCAAGGAGATCAACGACGAACGCTCCGTCTACTACTGGGCCTACAAGAATGACATTCCCGTCTTTTGCCCCGCACTGACTGACGGTAGCCTTGGAGACATGCTCTACTTTCACACCTTCAAGTCTTCGCCCCAGCAGCTCAAGGTCGACATTGTCGAGGACATTCGCAAGATCAACACAATCTCTGTGCGCGCTAAGCGAGCCGGTATGATCATCCTGGGCGGTGGCGTGATCAAGCACCACATTGCCAATGCTTGCCTCATGCGCAACGGTGCAGAGTCCGCTGTCTACATCAACACAGGGCAAGAGTTTGATGGCAGTGATGCCGGCGCCAGGCCAGATGAGGCCGTATCGTGGGGCAAGATTAAAATTGGCGCCGACAGTGTCAAAGTACGTGGTTGAGCCCCCCTTGAGTGGCAGTCGGCACTTTTGTCTTGAAACCAACATTAAACTCTGCCACAGGTATATATGGAGGCGACGGCATGCTTCCCATTTATCGTAGCAAATACTTTTGCGAAAGACACTTGAACGACAATCTACGCATTCAACCATCAAAAGCATACAAGAGCATTTCAACCAACAGATAGACCGGGTTTCAGGAGGCGGATAACTATTGAGCCTTACACACCTCTCATCAGGGCTCCTCGATAAGTTGCTTGAATTCACCGAGAGCCTTCTTCCACGTCGCCTCACCATCGCCGTCAGCCCAGGCGCCGACGCGCTCGAGACCCTCCAGGTCTTCCTTCATGTGAGCCTCTTTAGTAGTTCCATCCAGAATTGTGATTCCTTCCAGGCCCATGACCAGTGCATAGTAAGCAGACACAAGACCGACGCCGGCCCCTTGAACAACATTCGCGACTGGCTGGCTCTTGATCAAGTGAGGGTTCGCTCCAATGGTCCAGAAAGACTGGAATTTGACATGGTGCTCCTTGCAGAATACGCGCAGCCCAGCCTCGTAATCGGTGTCTGGATAGAATCGATTTTGAACAATAGCCGGCTTAACGGTAACACGGCTATGGAGTGCTTCGACGATGCCGAGCGTTGCGTTGGAGATGCCGAGGTTACGAATCTTGTGCGGGTGATAGCCTTCCAAAGTCTTCCATGCCACTATGGTGTCGTCAAGTGTGTCGAGTGGGGAGTGCAGCACGAGACTGTCAAGATATGCGTCCTGGCCATCTATGGTGAAGTTCTTGAGGGACGACTGCACAGATTGATGCACCTTATCTTCAACGGATGCGCTGAAATCATACGGCGCATTTTCATTTTGGCCACTGGGCGGTGTAAATTTGGTCTGAATCTATCCAAGCAGTTAGGAACTCTAAATTCAGCGCCAAGGTTCCTCTGCAACTCACAAAAACATCCTCGCGCCTCACAATGCCCTCCAAGACGGCTTTTTTGAAGCCCGCGGCGACGCCTTGCTCATTGTAGTGCTTCGGCTGAGCGGCTGTGTCGATGCCGCGGAAGCCAGCTTTGAGAGCTGTATACACCAGCTTGGCCGTCTCGTCCTTCTTCCAGGCCGTGCCGTAAACGAGCTTGGGCATGCGCGTCCGGGACACGCCGTTGAGAGTAAAATCTCGCGCCAAACGGGACGCCTGAGAACCAATTGACGGTTGTGCCATGATGCGCGATGGCTTTGATCAATTTGTAGGGTGCGTATTGAAAGGTTCAAGTTGATCGTTTGTCTTGGTCGCCACTCGAAGTAGGAGATAAGCGGGTACATTGCGCGAACAAGAAGTACGCAGCTGCTTGGACAGTCCGCGCTGACCTTGACTAATAGAGTAATTCTCCATCCTCCATGGACTATGTGGAAGATCAATTGATGACTATGCAAGCCAGGTTATTTGTATTGTGGTAGGTCTACTCAACGTAGGCAACGAGAGCTGAGATTTGGCTCCAACTTGGCGCGATCGACATGGCGGCCGGTATGCCGGGGCCGCCTCCCGGCCCGCAGGAGCTGGCATGCACCGCCGAATACCCAGGTATGCGTGCCAACAGCCGGGTCGAGAAGCCCATTGCAAGTAGGGACCCCCGAGGCAGCCTCTATCGGAAGCGCATGAACACCAGTATAATCATGATCAGGCTGGCGGGTTGCAGGGAAAAGACCAACAACTTGATCGGAGCCAAGCAGCGCCTCTAATGGACTTTGCTCATGTGCTGCGCGACGTAACAAATGCCTGTACCGGATTACCCAGAGTTGGCGGCGAATTATTATCAAGTCAAGAGTGTTAATTCGAACAGCCCGCAAGATGATTCCTGCGCTGCTCAGTTTCCACTCCAACATCTCAAGAGGACTACAAAAGGGTAGAAATGTAACCGACTTCGATACCCCGAGTTACAATAACATTTTGTTAGAATTGTACAACTTGACTGCGTTCAATATTTCCGAGCAAGCGTCTCTCAGCAGCTGACGTCTCGCCACGTCTTTTGGCATAACCGTCCAAGTGTTATCATCAGATAGCCTTTCTTTATCATGGCAACCTGACTTGGACATTTCCGCCTACTGAATTCGATTTCGTGTAATACGTTCGTCAAGTTACTCTAAAACTGGATCCCGGCCAAGGTAACGTTGAATCGTGCCTTTTTCCGACGGGCCCGGTTTTCAATAGTTAATGGACGTCATTTGGAAACCCCCACCATTCATTCAACGCGGGGAAACTGCACAGCTCTGAATAATTGGTCTTTTCCTCAATCACCATTGACCAAGTGTTGGCAATACTGCTTTGATTTACCAATCGACGTCCGAGGAGAGAAGCAGATTGGTGTTGTCGAGAGAAAAGGTTGGTTTATAAAACCTCTCCCCTTGGCGGGGTAGCGACAGCGTTGCTAACACCAGAGCTTTCCCAGACCAACCGTGTGCAAGTTTGATACAGCCATAGTCGCAATGCCTGATTCAACTCCATTCACCATAAAATGGGGTATTCTCGCCACTGGCGGCATCGCTGAAAGTAAGCAATCCCACAAGTTGTACCCTCGTGCCGCGCAAAATTTAACATCTGCCTCAGCTTTCTGCCGAGACTTGCTCTGCGACCCTGCTGTCCGCGACGTTCACGATGTCCGCCACGAGATTGCCGCCGTCGCCTCGTCGAGCTCCGCTGACCGCGCTGCCAGCTTCATCCAAAAGATCAATGGCCCGTCTACCGCCAAGACCTATGGCTCGTACGCCGAGCTTGTCGCGGACCCCGACATCGACGTCATCTACGTGGCCACGCCGCACAGCCACCACTTTCAAAACGCCATGCTCGCGCTGGAGGCGGGCAAGAATGTGCTGTGCGAAAAGGCTCTCACCGTTACCGCGGCCCAGACCAAGAAGCTAGTCGCCAAGGCCAAGGAGAAGAACCTGTTCCTGATGGAGGCTGTCTGGACGCGGTACTTTCCTTTGAGCATCAAGATTCGAGAGTTGATTACCTCTGGTGCTATTGGAAGGGTCCATCGTACTGTCGGTATGCTACACCTTTGTCTGCTCACCCAACAATGATGGTATATAACTAACCACATGTGCAGCTGATCTGGCCTTTGCTGACGGGCAGGATGACGGATCTGTCAAGTACCCTGACACGAATCGCATGGTAAATTTGGATCTTGCCGGTGGCGCTCTTCTAGATCTTGGAATCTACGCTCTCACTTGGGTTTTTCAGACGTTGTACCACCTCCAGCAAAACAAGGAATCTCCCAACGTCCTCGCCGCCATTGACCAGTACCGCACTGGTGCCGACGAGACGACCAGCATCATCTGCCACTTCCCCAAGAACAAGATGACCGGCATCGCCACTACATCGATCAAGGTGGCCACCGATCCCAACAACCTCAACTCGGCCGGCCCCGCGATCCGCATCCAGGGAACCAAGGGGGAGATCCAGGTCTTTGGTCCCGCCTTCCGTCCTACACAGTACAAAGTCATCCGCCAGGACGACAGCAAGGTCGACATTGTCGACTGCCCCATCCCCAAGGACCCCAAGGTCGACTACGGCCATGGCATGTTCTGGGAGGCTGACGAGTGCGCGCGCTGTCTGCGTGATGGCCGCAAGGAGAGCCAGACCCTGCCTTTGAGCGAGAGTATTGTCATCATGGAGACCATGGACTCTGCGCTTCAGCAAGGAAACGTCAAGTATCCTGAGCTCATTGCAACAGATGTTTTCGATCCCAACAGCCCTCTCAATGGTGGTAACAAGTAAGGATAGACAGTACATATTGCATCAAATACATATGATGGGCAACTATACCTATCATGATGGGGTCAATCGTGACGGAGACATGTCCAACTTGCATAGCATACATCGGGTCCAAAAATTTTAGGCATGACTCCGGACTTCGGCTAGAAGCAATTGCGCCGTATCATAACACCACGCCCATGGCTCTCTATCCCGACGCCGTGTGTGGGTATTTCCTCTGAGCATGATCAATAATTTAATGCCGGTATTGCCGTTCGTTCTTGTTTGTTGCTTTATACATAGCATGAACTTATAGGAGCCCGTGAAGATGGAGCTGTATTAACTAGTAACTAGTGTTGCTTTGGTGCGATAACCTGGCACACGGCCGCTGCCAGCATGAAACTCAGTTCGTGGGTAATCTTACTCAACCTAAGTCGAAAGGAGTAATCAGGTTTAGCATATTTCTTTATTTCTACAGTATAGAATTTGGGGAAATTAATCTCACATCTAAAACTTTTGAGATTGCTCAAAGTCAATTACCGAACGGCGGGGACAACAATCTGAATTCGAATGGTTCATCTAAAGCCGCCTCGTGTTGAAACAAAACAGCAAAGTTCAATTTCCACGTTTCAAATACCGTCTCATGTCTAGGTTCGATGCATGAATGAGCCCCGGCACTTGACAGAAGATACAAGTCGCGACACCCTGAATTCGGCATAGCAAAGGTCGATGCCGAAGTGAGTCGTACGTGCTCAATTCAAGCCTGTTTATGCCATTATTGCTCATAAGCGAAGGTGTTACGAGAAGCAGCGGACCAAAACAGCTAAATCGATGAAGCACGGGGCATATAGCGGCACGAGGGGCCCCTGTAGCGAGCAACTTCTAACGCCACTTGCCTTTATGCTAATTGGGCGGCGACGAATAACTCAATGCAGTAACGATTCTAGAAAAAAAAGGAAATATCCTCGGAAAAGCGCAAACTGGCAGCTTCTAAGCGGTTGGCCACGAACTGCCGTCGTCCAGTCGTCAAGAGGGGCGTCGCAATAGCCGTGATCCACTCATAACCAACGCCCGCATTTTTCTTTTGCTCTTGCACATTAGCTGCTCATCATACCAGATCGGTTGATGCTCACGGAACAAGGCCACGATAAGCATCACAAAATGATGAGGCTTTATTGAGGAATAACATAATTTCATCCTCAGCGAACCGACAAGTTGCGGCTCCGTGACAGCGCAGAAGACGAGGCACCAACGGAACCCCTCATATGCCAAATCCACCAAGACACACACGCTCATCGACCCCTCGTTTTTATCGGCAATCGAGGCTATAGACAAGGATTGAGGCTTTGTCTACTGATATAGCTATTGCTTTGCTTCTTGACTTGTGCGGTCAAAAGTTCTCTGCAGGCCATCCGTTCTTTTCCGGTTTCGTGACGTGTTTGGCACTGCTATGCTGGCATTGCTTCGGCCAGTGCATCACCGCTGCAAGCCCATGCCAAGGCGTACAAGTCTCCGGAGCCAATCACAGAAACCAGCTGAAGCAACGTCAGTGCCACGCTGAATATACCCGGTCGTTGCACGTATTCTCGGCGTGGCCGTCTATAGCCGCCCCGGCCTGCCTGACCAAAACGCTGCAACAGCTTCGCCAACGTCTTTACGAACACGCGACTCAACCCTTTTGCAAGGAAGTAGTGACTCCAGCCCTTGACTGGGGTTCCAAAGTTGTAACGGCGCAGAAACAGGACTGATAGGTTCTAGCCAAACGACACCAAAGTCTTTACGGCGGAGCTGACTGTCAGGCTGTGTGAAAATCCAGCTTCTTGCCCTACTTCCCACGGCCTATTCCCAGTTCTCTCAGGGATCTCCCTATAATATCAGTGTGGAGGCATCATTACCAAGCAGCAGATGGCGCCAGAGTCTCCTGCTACAAATGCCAGCGAGGCAGAGGCTTACGAGTCTACGCATGTGCATGCCGTGTATGAGGCCATCGCGCCGCACTTTTCGTCGACGCGCCACTCTCCCTGGCCCCGCGTGGCCACCTACCTGGAGGCTCAGCACGCGGGGGCCGTTGGGCTCGACGTAGGGTGTGGCAACGGCAAATATCTCGATGTCAATCCCGCGCTGCACATGCTAGGGTCTGACCGCAGCAGCGAGCTTGTGCATCTCGCACGCAGTCGGGGCAGCAGCGCCGCCAGGCCCAGCCTGAAAGCAACCACAGAATCTTCTGCGTCACAGAAGAGCAGCACTACGGAGAACGTAGACGAAAGCCGCGGTTATGTTCCTGGCGGCACCGAGGTCGCCGTCGCCGATGGCCTCGCTCTGCCCTACCGCCTTGGCGCTTTTGACTTTGTCATTTGCATCGCCGTCGTGCACCATCTCTCTACAAGAGTACGCCGCGTAGAAGCCATCGGTGAGCTTCTCTCTCGACTTAGGCCGCCACACTCAACAGCGGCGGCGGCCTCCCCAAAGCCAACTAGCAGCAGCAGCAGCACACCGGAAACGCCATTCCAGGCACCCGGACGCCAGATCACCACCAAGGCCACCGGCCTGGTGTTTGTTTGGGCTCTCGAGCAGGCCAGCAGTCGTCGCGGCTGGAACGAGGACAGCGAACAGGACACGCTAGTCCCCTGGGTTATGCGGGCCAAAGGCCGGCCCAACGAAACATTTCAACGTTACTATCACCTCTACAGGAAGGGTGAGCTCGAGGAGGACATTGCGGCCGCAGGCGGTGTGGTTGAGGAGAGTGGCTACGAGCGCGATAACTGGTGGGCAGTCTTTAGCCGGCCCCAGTCGTAGACGGCGAACGAGACGGACGGAACACAATCAGACCGCGCCCCCCCCCCCCCCTCCCCTTCCCAAGATCATGCACGCTCCTTGACACACACGCCCTCCTTTCCCCGCACACGCCACGTCGAGTCTACCTGCTGAAAAGAGTTTTCTTTTTTGGCGAAATTTTCTGAAAGTAAGGCAAACAGGCAGCAAGATGAGATGGCAATATGGAGAACGTGTCAACGGAGAGGGCTGACAAGAAGTTGACGCAGAACAGTTTCTTGTACACCCCTTTTCGTCATAGCTCAAGGCCTACACCATCTTTGAGTTTGAAGATTTCAGAGACGGGCTAATAGAAAATATAGCCAGAATACTCAAGGTTGTTTTAGACGGCCCTGACTTTACCACTTGTTTTCGCCAAGAATAACGTCATTTAACCGTACTCGCATCAGCACTCGAGCCGGCCTAATTACCGTGACGATGTGTTTGTTTGTTTGTGACTCATTCTATCGACTTTGCCTTTACTGGACTATTGAGCATAGACTATCAATATTTAATGTGGCGGAAATGAAGGTTAATAGATTAGACATGTACAAGTCAACACAGACACAGGCAAAAAGGACAGAACGAACCCAAATGCAGTTAACCTTGGGAGTGTTATTGGCTTTCTTATAGGCCCAGCACTATCTTCGATGAATCCACCATCCATCCACTGCATTGTTGTCAAGTTGTTTCGGAGTAAAGGAATCCAAGCGATTGTAATTACCAGATCCAGTGCATAATTTAGTAATAGAAGGAAAAAAGAAGCAGTAAAAATCAGAGAGAAAAATATCCGCCAAGAGGTATCCCAAAAATGCCAATCCTCGCCAAGAAAATGAATCTAACGCTTCTTTATATACACAACTTTTTTGTCTTCTCGTCGGCTGCCCTAAAGTAGGGGCGCTGTGCTGCTTGTTTCGTGCAAGCGCGAAATGCCACGGTGCTTCTGTGACTTTGCCTTTCTGGATGCTTGGATCATTATTACGTTCCGCTTGCGTGCCAGCCGTCTCCCGGAAACCAGTTGTAGTCGCTGTGTTGTGTGTCTGTTTGTATACTTTCCAAAACTCGAAATCCGCGCTTCAAAATGCTCGACTCTGTATCCGCCTCGATTCAATCCTTCATGTCCATCCATACACCATGTGATCATACCATGTAGTCAAATTCCCATCAAAATATACACAAAGAACTGCAATGTTATTCCATTCGTCGTCGGTAGTTGCTCTCGCGCAATCTACTGTCCGGGCTCCCAGGTCGCTTCAGCCGGCCATGATCTTGTTCTGGGTACATGGGCGGTCCAGACTGGTGGCCATGCTGCGGCGCCATTCCGTGATGCATGTTCTGCGGATGTGGAGGCGGCGGTCCAGACAAGTGGACTGACGGTGGTGTCGAGTAGGGTTGGACGCCCGTAGTCAATTCGACGACGCCAGGCAACGGACCGGGCACTCGAGGCTGTTGCTGAGGCTTCTGCTGAGGCTGAATAGGCGGCAAGCCATGTCCCATCTTGTAATAGTCGGCAGGGGCAGGCGGAGGAGGCGGCTGTTGCTGTTGCATTGGCATTGATGTGCCTGAAGGTGGCATAGGATGCGGTGGTGGCGGGCCAATCTGCATCGCAGGCTCACGACGGTTCATGACATTGGGTGGTCGAGGGCCGCCAATGGCTCCGTATGATGATTGTGGCGTCGATGCTCGCATTTCGCGTCCGATGCTCTCTTGCGACTGTGTATGCGCATGTCCTCGAATCTGAGAATTTCGGCCGGCTGCCTCGGCATTGACAGCGGCGAGGGTAAAGGGAGTCTGACCTGCTCTTCGCGCCATGTCGTTTTCTCCAAGCTGCCAGTGCATGGCTTCTGCCGCACGCCACGGAACCTGTAGCTCCTCTGCCACCTTGGCCCACATCTCTGCTTTGAATCTGTCGCCGAGTTAGTATCTTGTAATTTGCACCTTCAACTTGCTCCCGCACTCGTCGCAAGACTAGTGCTCGCAGGCTGAATGCATCGACTTTGCCGCCCGACGTTGAACAAGAGCTACTAACCTGTCATACAGTCGTGCAAGTTTATTTTTGCGCTCTTCGTCCCACTCGCTCCGTCGTTCTAGGTAGTTTTGGTAGTGTAGACGGCAGCTGATGGAGCTTCGACCTGGCAAGTGTTTCGATACGTCGTCCCATTTCATATTTTTGCCTCGGAGTTCGATAATGATGGCATCTTCCTCGGGAGACCATTTGCTTTGCTTTTTGACAGGCTGCGACGGATAGGTTTCTATGCTTTGCCGAGGTAAATTGCGACGGGTAGACGAGCTGCTGCCCCTCGGAGGGATCGGGGGCATCTGGTGGTGGGACATCTGGGAGGCCAGAGGAGGTGGTCCATGGGACATGGGCTGTGCGAGCATTGGGGCAGCCGCTGGGGCGGAAGAGAAGAGTAACGGGGCGCGATTTGAGTATTCCGGTGGGATTTTTGACTCATCCGAGTCTTCTCGTTTGATGAGGGAGGCGATATCCACTGTGATGGTCGTTTGAGAGTCTCGTCCAGATGCAGGCTTCCTAGGACCACTCCTCGAGACACTTCGACAGCTGATGGCAGCGCTAGGAAAAGTTGACGAATAAGGAAACTCTGCCCGCGAGAGGCAGAGTAGCGACTGTGTCTGGATTTGAGCCACGACTGCGATTATGGTGGTTGCTTGCCTGGTGCGGCGAACAGGCAGGCAACGGGTTTAATAGAGTGCTTCGGAGGATGCGAGAGATGGGCCGCAAACAACGGGGTAGGGCTCTCTATTGTTGGGCTCTGGGCATACGTGCCTTGAAATGCTCCAAGAGGTAATGGCTATAAATGAGTCAATGCCCAACGTAGGCCTCGGACTGTGGTGATTGAATATATAGGTGTTGGGTTGTAATCAGTGGAGAGGCAGGGCGTAGTGAATGACGACAGGTGACGAGTGCTGAGGAGGGAGAGTGTATAAATTCGGCTTTTTTGGCCTTTGGAAAAGACGGTAGGTGCTAGTGAATGCAGTGGCAGGAGCAGAGTCAGGCGTATGGTGCGGCTGTGCTTTATCTGAAAAGAAGGTGAAGGTAGGTTGGCATCAAGGAACGGTCAAGTCGAGTGGTGGTTAGTGAAGGAGGGCTGTAGACAGGTACTTGTACAAAGAAGGAGTAGAAGAGATGAGTAGAGAAAAACCCTGACCAGAAATGGCTACAGCGAGGAGTGTTTATGAGGCTAGGCGAGAGCATGATTGGACATGCCGGGGTTTCATCCGACCAATGGGGGGAGATGAGCATAGCAGATGAAGCAGAGACTTGACGGCGGCAAAACCTCAGCACAGTACCACCAGATTCTTCTACGGGGTACTGTGTACTCAGTGCACGTCTTGGAAAAAAAGACGCCTAGCCTGGGGGCGCCTGGAATAGACAAGGGTAATTCTTTTTTTTATTTTTATTTCTTTTTTATTTTTTTTATTTTTCATGTTCCTTTAATTTTTCTCCTGCCAGTCATAGCCCTGTACTTAATATGTCTTGCCAACAGATCGGGTTGCAAGAAAATGTAAAAATTTAAAAATAAAGGAAGCAGCAGGGGTCCCCTCCAAGGCAGTGAGTGTGCTCTTCTTTCACCCGAGTCACAGCCTACAGGCATGCCCAAGTCCATCCACATCAGGCCCATCGATGAGAAAACGTCAGACAAGCAAGGCCCAGGGAAAGAGAAGAAATAGGTAATAAGTGGGAAGCCCAGACCGGGAGTAGGGGCGTGTGGGTGTTGGGTCAGGGGCGTGCACGGATGGGTCAGGCAGCCCAGGTGGTAACTTGTTGGTATTGGGGCCGCCAAGCAGCATAACTAGGTACTCAGTAGGGAAAGAAACAGATCCAATGCACAGGGTTCATCCCACTATAGCTGCATGCTAAAGTCTAAAGTGGCTGGCTCGCCAGGCGGGAAGTTTGCTTTGGTTTGCGGAAGGGAAGCCGGAGGATGCCAGGCAGGCTAACTGGGGTGCGGCTATCTGCCAAGGTGTCTGCCACGCATGTTAGAGTTGAAGGGTGTGCAATGCGGATATGCATCTACCATGACTGCGTGTGGTGCTGAGTACTCCGTACGGATACTGAGTACCGCTATGCGTTGAGTGTGGTGTGTAATAGGTGTGTGAGTTGTGTCTACAGCATCTCGCAACTATGTACCGAGGCGTCGTGGGGGTGCGCATTGTGACAGACAGAAGGGCGCGGGAAAATAGGCATTAGAGGTCTGTGTTGGGCCCGACTTATATTTGCCATCTGTTAATTGCTCGGATGCATCTTGGTTGGTTTCCGCATGTCAATGAAATCTAACGTGTCCGCTGGTCGTACAAATCACAGAGTACAGCGAGATTTGGGAGGGTAAATGCATGACTGATTAAACTGGTTCGCAATTTTCTCTGCAACTGTTTATTTGAAGCCTCGTGACCTGAGCGCGTACATGTGGAAAAAAAAAATTGGAATGATAGGCGTATCAGTATTTAAGGCGGTTGGAAGTAGGCGAACAGAGCGTATGAACGTTGAAAAGGGGGGGGTGAATGCAATGATGTGATGTGATGTGACATGCAGACGCTGAGAGCTCGGGTTCACGAACAAGAGCAGAGTGACTTCACAATAACAAGAGGAGACGGCGAGACAAGACAGAGACACAAGAATGGGTAAGAGTGCAAAGAGCCCAGAGACTTGGTTGTGGTGTGCTCGCTAATAGGCCAGAAAGGGGCCCAGGGGCGGGAATATAGCTGGGTTTTTTGACAGGAATAGGGCTATCTTTTTAGGCAGAGCCAGCCAATTTGGGGCAATTGCAACTGACAGCACGAGGGCGTCATCATGGAGAAGAATGATATGGCAAAGAGCGAGCACGGCGAGTCCGGGCAACGAAGCGAAGCAAACAACTAGTTAACAAGCTCGCTGGTTTGAGATAGGGCAGAGGGGCCGCAGAGGAGAGGGGGCGGTTGCGACTGGGTCACGAGTGCATCGTCGGGTTCTGAGCCATCTGAATGGACGAGCAAGGGTCATCAAAAGCAAGGCGGTGGGAGGGGGGGGAGGCAAGAAGGCGACAAACAGCTCTGTATCCGTACTGAGTCGAACAGTCGGCATGTGGCATGGGCCGTGGGTGAACTCGTCCAAGGAGAATAAACATCTCTCAAGGCTTTTGACAGCAGGCTACCAGTATTGAGTTCCTGTCCTTCGTTGCACGGTGTGACCGGCAATAACTACGCCTGACACTTGTGATCACTTGACGTGGCTCCATTGTCGGGCTTTTTCCCCTGGGGCCGTTTTTACCTGTGCCCTGCGTCTGATTGATTGATTGATCTGGCATAACATGGCACGACACATTAGCGTGGAGTACGTCTGTCGGCGAGTAATCGAGAGTGCATGGCCACACTGAGCGACAGCATGGTGAACACGAGAATGAGACCGACGAACACTTGCTCAGCAATGTATTGGAAAAGCAGGGACAGAAACCTTGACCGAGGCCGTTGATTCAGAAGGACATGGTCTAATCGGATCAAGGAAACAAGTTGTGCATTCGCCTCGCCTGGCCTCGCCTCGCCTCGCGTTGAAGAATATGGAACAGGTAGCATAAGCTTGGTCGGCAACTTATGTTACATGGCCTGATGCAGCATGTTAGTGCCACTTTATTTGTGCCAGTGTACGTATTGTGCTCTGATATGCAGCAACGCTGGCGCATGTCTGGAACAGCGTAGATGACATGGCTGCTTGTTGACTGAGACAAAGTCCACTAATCTGGGCAAGAACACTTTATTGCTTACCGTCTCTCTCTCTCTCTCTC
>JAPFSE010000158.1:0-50216 GCA_030777785.1 Beauveria caledonica | reverse complement strand
CCCGCCCCCCGTTTCTCTGGTTCAACCATTGTGACCCCCTCTCTGGTGTTGACTACGATATTTACCAAGTACCCATCAGTCATGTTGCACTTGTCTTGTCTCTTGCATGTAAGTGGGCGACAGAGGAAGCTCGCCATGTCTGACGACGACGACGACGACGACGACGACGACGCTTTTCAGTCACAGTAGGACATGGGGAAGGGGGAGCCAGCGCCTCTTTTTCTGGATCACCGGTAAGGATAGAGCATGTCCTTTGCAGAGATATTAAATGCACACCCACTTTTCCCCGATTGTAACTGGAATTCCTCCCATCCGATGGATAAGCGGGCGGACACAGTCTCGATAAAACGTTCAAAGGCGCAGCCGTCTGAAGACGAGCTGGCTTGGCGATTTATGCAACAGCCAGATGGCAATCCATCACAACTTTTTGGACGTGTTCGAGGCCATGAAGCAGAGCAGACCATGGTGCGGTGGTCTCGGGAGCGGCCTCGACTAGGCCAGGGCGGGCAGGGAGCAGCTGCGTGGCGCCTAGTGCAATACGATTGGGTACAAAGTAAGGCTCGGAGGACTTGCGTAGACCTGGGTAAGTCGTACGTGATAATCAAGACGATGCCCCTGTGTTGGGCAACTGGTAGTTTATTACAGTCCATGCATCACAGAGCAGGCATTACATTCTTCATTGTGTTATTATATACGAGGATATAGCATGCGGGCTTGGAGCGGCGATTCGTTGTAAGCAAGCCCCGTCTCCGCATGGGCTGAGTCTCGAGTGAAACAAGCGTCCGGAGATTTCTTTGTACCGTTCATAATTGATGCAGTATTAGACGCCGTGTATTCCATGGCCGGTGCAATTAGAAAACGCGTAACGCAAGACAGCCTTGTCATACGTGATTGTATCATGGTGATTGTATAACCCCAGAGATGGGCTGTGTGGATGGTCGGGTATGACAGTGAAGCGGAAGATGAAATACTGGGTAAAGGCCACGAATGAAAACAAATGTAAAAAAATAAAAATAGAAACGAATGAAATGAATGATGGGATCAAAATAGAAAAGAGATATTCACAGCCGCGTCACTAACTGTATGATGGCATGGTGCTGCGAGTAATGATGCCTGGAGGACACTTGCCTCGCTTCCAGGCACCTTGCACCTTAATTGCAGTGAGCAGACCGCTATGATACAGGCTGGTCAGGTGACAGATGCTCTGTAAAACGCTGGCGAAAGAGTGTGCAGGGGGGGTCTGGCGCCTCGGTTGCAGGACTAAACAGCCCAAAGACGCCGACTAACATGCCTACCTAGGTACTAGGTTACAGAGGTGGACTGGAACAAAATAGGGTGCCCCCCGCCTTCTCCACCATCCACAAGCTGACTGACTGACAGCTGGACCTGCACCTGTCTCTCGGCTGCCCGCCATCCCGCTCGCCCACATTGCAAACACCACCTCATAGGCCCTCACATACATACACAGATGCAAACGCAATACACCATCATACCAACTTTGATCCCACACCGGTTCTTTTCCATCTTCTGCTTGACCGCCGACCCCGTCGAAGGGGCTAGAAGGCGGATAGCGTTCATCGGTCAAGAAAGTAATTCCACTCTTCCATGCGACGCTAACCCATCGCCCAATTCCCCCTCTCGTCTAGGTAACCCGCCATTGCCCTCCAACTCGGTTGTTTGTCGCTGCCTCACCGTCTGGCCATCCAGACAATGCGTATCCCGTCTTACCCTCGCAAGGGCACTCACAAATACCGCTTGCCAAATTTGTCATCTTGGACTGCATGATCCCGTATCGACGCCAGCCTACCTAACCCCTTGTGCCGCATCGCCAGTGGACGGTCACGCCGATGGGCTTACCTTCTGGCACCTCGTCCTGCAATGTATTTCTTCCACGCCCTCAAGATTGCGCGGTGGCGGATCAGGCGGATCAGGCGGATCAGGCTCCTGCGCGGGCCGCTGGTGGGCTGACTCTGCTGGTAAATTGTTGGCGTTCCTGGGGCCGGAGCCAGTCAGCCAGTTCCTTTCTCTTGGGAACGCCGCTCGCTGGGCTGGGCCGCAAACCTCAGGGCAAAGCCAGGACCAGCCGCTCTCTACTTAGCTTCTGCCACCAAATCGCCTTTTTGTCTTGCCTGGCGTTCCTGGCTGCTTGGGGCCTGCCTGTCACTGGATGCGCCACCCTGGCCCCCAGTCTCGCACGCTGCATCGGGTGCCTTCCTTCAACAGCGAATGACAGGGACCTCGCTCATCTTGCAAGGTTCAAGGCCCCCATCTTGTTCATGCGAGCCAGGTGCTCAAGCCATCCCGACTCCCCTTACTCGACTCGCGACGAAATCACGCTACTGAGGTACCAACCTACCTGTGCAAAACCTACTGGTACTCGACCGCACCGTATCTCGCGAGAGATTTGGTGTCAATGGCTCGTCGCTAGCCCCCTTCCATCACCCACTTGATGTGCTTCCAGAACTTCAAAGCCTGGCCACTCTCTTGCCAGCAAGGACCAGGGGACAGATATACTCGGAAACTGGAAACAACTTGAATAATGCCGCATGACTTTGGCTTTTTCCCGATTCTACCTTGACGACTTTCTATTCGTCCACCTTGACTCCGCGCGAGTCCACTGCAAGTCCACTGCACGTCGACAATCGTGCATGATTCCCAACACCTCATCTGCCGTATTTTGTGCACACTACTCATTTCGCGGGGCCCCGATTTTAGGCATGTGTATCCGTAAACACCACGGACTCGAGTAATGGCATCAAACCAAGGTGCGTCGACTTAAGCACTTGTACAAACTATGTGGGCTTACTCTATTACCGTCACTTTATCTCTACGCCAACTCATTGTGCGGTCAAGCCGCCGTTCGCATGTCATGTTTCCTGCCCAACGCAAAACGCTCACATTGACCTCGCTTCGGATTCAACTTGCCCGAACTTGCCCGCTATATTGACTACGATAGAGTCTAGGCGATTTCGCTTGACCCCAATTTTCAGACCATTTAGGGAATGCCATGGACCAGGTACAGGCTTGTCTGTCTCAAAGTACGAACATTTGTAATTTTCTGACCCGGCCACCGGCTACCCGCCGTTGTCCAGGTCGCTGCTTGTAGTTCGTCTGGCTCGGCGGTGCCGTTCGTTACGCCCCATTCTTGAACCAGGTTCGCTATGACGCTGATGCCAGCCTGTGCCACTACCATGGTCCGGGAGTTCGCCGCCAGATGACTCCGGGCGAATTTTTTTTTTAAGGTTGGCAATGGCAAGTTGGGCCTCAAAACGGTTTCCATATTTCGCCAGCGCTTGAACCAGGGGTGTGCAGGGCTCCCAGGAATTCCCAATCATTGGGCTCGACAATGGGTAGGGATATCCAAGCACGAGGTTTACCGAGAACCTGCCCAGTAGCCTTGCTACCTCGTGCCACCGCCAATGCCGTTTACACTACGGATACTCCCCCATCTGTCAATCATCTTGGTCTAGCAGTCCGCCAGCCGTGTCACTGACCAGTGGATACTGATGCAAGCCAAGACCGCTTTTTGAGAGCAGATATTTGGCATCGTGGATGCCAGACAGACGTGCGCCTTGCATTTTCTCGCGTATGTACGAAATCATTTCCCCCCATGGCTTGCCGGCGATGCCCGTTGTCCCCTTGTCGCCCCTGCTTCCGTCTAATTAATGATGTGCGCAGCGTATAATTGTGGCTTGTGAGTTGCCAGTGTGAGATCTCGGGTCCAGATGGAGCTACCACAGCAAAGCACAGACATACAAGTACCAAGTACTCAAGTACCGATACATGACAACAGGAGCAAGTCTAGGCATTTGACCACGTCGGCCCCTTATACGTGTCCTTGCCTCCCCAATGCTAATCAAAATGAATGGGTAAAAAGGAATACAGCCACGGCTCGTTCACTTCTCGTGTTTCATGATGCTGTCTGCCACTGCAGAACCCCCCTAACCGCGATTGCCAGGGCGGCAGAGCTCCTCGCCCGCCCTCGCTCCAGCCTCTGCTGATGAGACTAAAGTTGGCGGAAGCCACCGGGCCGGACCCGACTAGTTGGATCCATCTCCACTACAAACAATCTCGAGGGGAAATGACATCAAGAGCAATCAGATATTTACTCGGTGCCTCATCATGGAAAACAGACACCATCTGCTCCGGACTCACCCTGTTGTAGTGATGCCCTAGATGTGAGTGCTACGCCACTGTCAGAATGACAATGCTTGTGCTACTGGGCTCAGCTTCGCCGATTTGCGAGACGTTAACTGCATGGCCAAAAGCGGACGAGGGGGCCAAATGGCAACAAGCTAACGCGAGTGAGTCTATTTACGGCTGGAAAGGGATACTTGCGCCGCCACCACCTCTGCCATTACTTAGGCTTACAGCTGCATTGTTTCGAAAGAGTCCCTTGCTATAAAGTCAGCCATCACACACCTTGGGAGTTCGCCTCAGCAAAATCGCCTCTCCGAGAATGTTGGGCAGCTCGTACTATCTATTTGAGTGTTACGAGGCCCGCCACTTTCCGTCGCTTACTGATATTCCATTGGGCAGCAACATAACGCCACCGCTGTCAACCATTTTTACACACCAGTACGTTGGGCTGTCAATCTAATTGGTACGAACACTTTTTTACACCGATTGTTTGGTCGACTGCTCTTTGATTAGCCGGAAACTAAGCTGCGCCGACACCGCCAATGTAGCTGTGTCTCACTCGTCTGTGGCCTAGCGAGCCCATGAGCAGCAATCATACTGTGCGGTTTCTACTATTCATCCTTGTCATGTGTGTTACTTCCTTCATCAATGTACCGCTACTTCTTCACTGGCGGCGCACCGCGGAAACTACTTGTGGCTGACATGTCGGGGGAGGATAATCTGCAAATCGCGACGATGCTCAGCATGGTGTGGTGGATCGGTGGCGTCTGTTGCATGGATTGCTGCCCTCTGCTCATAGGAAAGGGGCGCGCGCTACAAGAGAGGCTGCGAATAACACCATTCAGCCCATTCAAATGTGCTCGACACGACGACACCCACCTGGCCGAATTGTCGCCCAACCCAGGGCGCCTCACTGTTCCCGCCTGCCAGGATGCAGGAAACGGTGGCTGAGAGCAAAGCAAGCATCATAACAAAAGCAAGCATAATGCCCGTGCCGGATCCCGCTCCGCGACATGACCCTGTCTGACTGACCGCCGCCAAGAGCAGCAAAAACAGGCGAACGCATCAGTATGTACTCATGTATGTTCTCTCTTTGCTTTTGATCCAAACGCCCGCACAGGTGTGCCACGCTTGCCACGCCCCAGTACCGTCTCTCTGGTACACCATGAACCGGGTCACCGGGTGAACATGCAAACATGAGGTTCCAAATGAAGTGGGTGAAAAGAGCACGGGCTCTTTGTCCCGTGATGCACAGATTCTGGTTGGTGTCTGTATGTGTGTACACGTTCATCGACAGTCGGGCCGCCACCGCCTTCTGTGAAAGCCACTGGACCCATGGGCTCAGCCGCGTGCGTTGGCATTTAATACACAGGAGCGGGTTGGGCAAGGGAACAGCGTCTGGGTCAATGATGGCGATGCACGCTCTGCCTTGGGCTGGACTGGGCTGTGTTTGCGGTCAAGTATTGCATCTCAAAGTTCTGACCGCTAGTTTCCTCGATTCAAAATCATCGGGCTGCTCGCATTGTAGAAGGTGCATTGTGCCTACCGCTTGAAGCGCCATCAATGTGAGGGCTGCCAGGTTGGCTTCATGTATGCAACCCACTGCGCATCATTGGGGACAGCTCAGAGGCTTGCTACCTGCTGCTGCAGAACATTCGGTCAGTGAGCTAGCGGCCCAATCAAAACCGGCAGTACCTTGCGTAGCTGCAGCGGTTCATGCACATTGAACTGAGCAATCAATGAGGTGCCCTGACCAGCTGAGTGACGATGTGTACCTCTGCGCCTGTCCGCCTTACCTACCCCACGTCAGAGGAGGCGTACCAGTAATCCACAACCAGAAGAGGTATGCTGCCCTGAGTTGGTCTGACGATCTTGAGCCTTGGGCGAATCTTGGATCTAAATATCTACTTGAAGGGGGTTACTCTGTACTATGCGTTGGGCATTTGTACTCGCGACAGCTTGCAGCCTTGCCAAGCGGAGCATCGATGAACATTTACCGCTTTATCATGAGTCTACATTGGTACACAAGATTGTTTTCGATCTGTTCACGGTGCAGTAGATACGTGCAACTGTTCCATGGCCCGTGAACGGTGGGCGGTGCACATGCCCGATCCTGTTCCCGTCGGGCGTTATTGAAGCTTTCTTTCCTTTGTCGTCCCGTCCCGTGGAGCGCCATCGTGTGCAACTTGTGTGCAGATTCTCCGCCATGCGATATTGCACGACACGAGCCTGCCTCGCAGTGCGGGGGCAAATCGCATTTACAAACCTGTTGGCGACGTATTGGAACGCCGGAACAAAAGGATACCATGGACTTGCGTTGCCGGGATGGGGATCTGATTGGTGCTTGTGTGTACCTGTGAGTGCACAAATATGTGTGGCATGCAGACAGTCTGCCTGCAGCATCGACTGTTGTGAAACGCGATGTGGGAGGACCGAAGGGGGGCAATTGGGGCGATGTCTCTTTTCTCCCCGTCCATGAGATGCGTGTAAGCGGAGTACGTTCTTTCTTTTGTAGATGAAGTCAAGGATGTGTTGCCGCTTCATGGCCGTGTCATGCTCGCTGTCGGTATTTGTCAGTGGGGTTATCATTGCGACCTCGAATGCATCGCGAAGTCTTAGAGTGGTGCAATTGCGAAGCATTGTGAGGCGTGGCAGCCTGCAACGTGTAAATGTTTGCATATGCCCGCTTTGTACCCAGATGCAGGTGTTATTACCAGTATGCGCAGATAATGGTTGGGGTAATATAGGCTCTGTACTAATGATGCACGTTCATTATTGGTATAGTCGCCTTCATAGTTCTATTATGGAGGGCGGCCGTTTTGCAAAACACTAGATAGCTCATGTGCGGTTTATATACTTCCACACACAGTTGCACACCATTGTGCACCGGAAATTATTCGCCCTACTTCGTCAAGACGAATATCTCGCCTGTCCAAATCCTGGTCTCAGAAAGTGATCGGGCAGCTACCCGAGAACAACAGAATATCGCCACATGTGGCTGGTGGTGCGGTGTGGCTAGGAGCTCCCCCACCTCGAAACACCAAAAAGCTTAGAGCCTGATGAACCACTTCATCCTTCTCGCAATGTACGCCCCTGATTTCCGGGCCCTAACATCTAAAGATTGCAAGACGCATACTGCATCAAGAGAGACCGTCACATTCAGCGCCAGCAAAGCACAAGCCGCTTGCAACCTTGCGACAGAGACTTGACTGAAATTTTCCTGCTCGTTTCGGATCTCTCTGCCAGGATCGTTGGGAGAAGGGCCCTTTTTCCCAAGGAGGCTTGAGCGTTTCTCTTTTATTATTCTGTAAGACCCCTCACCCCCTCCCCATGCAAAATGCTGGGCATGCCAGACAGATTCCCCGGGGGGGGAGGGAACGACACCCCTCACCCCCCGCGACACAAGACATGGACAGAGCGTTGCAAAAAGATTTGGGGCCGCAGATAATTCAATGGGGAAAAAAAAAGACATTCAAAAAAGAAAGACATTCAAAAGAAGCAAACGTTTCATCTAAACAAAGGGACGAACATTCGTTTCTTTCCGCGCAGTCTCGAACAGCGGGAACTTTTCCGAGCAGTTCCTTTGCTTCCCAGGAGGGACCAAACATTGCCGCGCTCGCTGTTCCTCGTCTTATGTGTCATCTGCTATCACTGTCCGAAACATGGAACCGCAAATGCTAACATCTTTATTTTTTTCTTTTTTTCGGTTATTTCCTAGAACAGATCGGAACGCGTTACTCCGCCAGCACGTACAGTCAAATATTTCTACTTGGCAAGCACTGTTTGCTTTTTTTTCTCGTGTCTCGGGGACCGTTGCTGCTTTCTTGCATTTTACCAATTTCCTGGTACAAAAACGCGGGAAAGATAAAGAAAAAGAGAGTCAACCGGGGCGATCCTGGCAAAAAGTGAAACCATGGCCGACGTACCCATGTACATCATCTCGGAGAATGCCTCGTCTGAACGTCGCATTACCCCTTCGTGGAGCATCGACACATTCAAGACAAAGCTTGAGCCCATCACTGGAATCCCGCCCTCGAGCCAGCGTCTCAGCCTCAAGAGTTCCAAGGGCGCGGAGAGCGTTGCCCTCGAGGCGGCCGATGAGGAAAATACGCCCCTGAGCAGCTTTGTGCTGGCTGCGTATGGCGAGATCCATGTAAGTTTCCCTGCACATTTTGCAGTCTTTGCTGCTTTCTGCACAAGTCTGGTTGGCATGAGTGAGGGATGTCAATGTTGCGTGAGATTGGCGTGCAGGACTGGCCACATGGTATGCCGCCGTCTACTTGCGTGTATATACAAGGTGTCGTACACATGACAATGAATGCCGACGTGTATTTGCGCAAGTTGTGGTAGAAATCATGATTGTGTTGATGGTTTGACTTATTACAATCGCTACGACCGTCGTGACACGGAAAGAGCTGTCTAACATCATTTCACGAAACTGGGCAGAACGAAGTGCTAACAGCCGCAATAGGTACTTGATACCCGTCCGGCGGGTATGCGCGTCAATTTCAACGACACCTCGGGAGTGGAGAAGTATGTGATGCCCGAGGAGGAGTACCGAAAGAAGACGGATTCCGTGCTGGCGTGGAAACAGGCCCAGAAGCTCGGCCGCTTCGACCCCAATGCGCCAAACCAGGAGCATATGCGTGTGTCTGGATTTGAGCAAGAGATTGAGCAGCGCGGTATCGCGGTGGGAAAGCGGTGCCGTGTTGGCGGCGCAGACACGCGCCGGGGCGTGGTCAAGTACGTGGGCGAAGTTGCTGAGATTCCCAATGGCGCGGGGCCCTGGATAGGAGTGCATCTGGACGAGCCCGTTGGCAAAAACGACGGAAGCATCGCTGGGAAGCGGTACTGGGGTGAGAAGTCGACGATGAAACATGGCGTCTTTGTTCGGCCAGAACGGATCGAGGTGGGCGAGTTCCCGGCCATGGACGACTTGGAGGACATGGAAGAGATTTGATTTCCAACGGTGGACCGATGAGAAAAGGGTTGCTGCATACATAGTACAATGCCGTCTACGATGTCACGTCAAGAGTGTCTTTTTCTGAGCACTGCCTTGTTGTGCTGTGTCGTCTGGACAGCTGTTGGTAGGACTATGGCTGACTGAGGACAAAAGGATGTAAACGGCCACCGATGCTCTTCCTGGTGAATCCTGGACAAGTATGCAGAATACAAACGGCCTTATTATACTAAGAGGTCTCGAGTAGACGCTTAGTGACGATGCAGCTCCTGAAACTAGCATTGTTGGTGCGTGCCGTCTTGCATTGATAGTATGCGGCAGCGGTTTGCGGCACGCGTTGCAAGGGGTCAACCAGGGCACCGGAAGACTTCTTCAAAACAGGCGCGGGCAGTTTTGCTCCCGTGATGTATTTGTCAAATACAGAAAGAGGGAGGGGAAATTAAAAGATAAGGCGTCATGTTGGCAAAAGAGTCTAGACTTGCAGGTGCCGAGTTGGTGGCAGAATAGTGGCGGTCTGGGCAAAGCTTGGCTTGTGCATGATGGACGGTTGCTTGCAACTAATAGTAACAGAGGAGAGTGATGGGGAACAAGATTGTTGTAAAGGTATGTAGTTTATTTACCCCAATTTACCTATAATTAACCCCGATTTATTCAGACTTTTTGCTTCGGTTCAGCCGTGGACGCTATGTTCAGCTCCAGATACCAGCCTTGGTATCGTGCGGCCTGGACGCTCTTTATCGAGCTAGGTCGGTGCAGGAATAGAGGGGACTTGGGAAGGCGCTTAAGGTGCGTGGCGCGGCGCTGTCAAAAGAGTTGCGGGGAACCCGTTGCAGCCAGTTTCAGCGGGCTTTTGGGGTGGCGCAGCAGTCATTCTCCAGCGGCTTGCTCGCTGGAGCAGGTACGGGTAGCCAATCTATCTCTATATGTACCGTCTTGGCAAGCAGAGTGCATTTTCCGAGGTGGTGTTGGCGATCTTGTCTATTGAAAAACAATGAATGAAACAACTCAGCAGCTTACATTCTTACACAATGCCGATTTGGCCGTCATCACAAGTTTTCAACGTGTAAGTCGCTATCAGGACATGATTTTGGAGCTTGAATCTAGAGTGCTGGGAACCTGCCCGCGCTCGCAGCCGGTACTTTGGAACTGGCCGTTGCCGTCTCTGCCGCTCACCATGGCGCCTCGTCTCTCCGCTCCACCAACCACCGCCCGCCCATATCATACCAAGCAAAGCCATCCAACGTCTGGGCTGCATTTAGACTTTTTGGCCCCGTCATTTCTCTCCCTCTCTTTTCTCTCTTCCCAACCTGTCCTGGCTTGCTCCCTTTCCTTCTTTGCCTCCTCGGACTAGCGCTCCTCAGGCGAACAAACTCTACGACAAATCGCTTTCACGCCGCATCGGCAGCTTCCGTCATTATCAACCAAGTCGTTTGCGTCACTCTAGCGGACTGGTGTGCGCGCCCGTCGACACCGTTTAACAGCGCCCCAAATGACTCGCCCAGCTACTTGAGCAGATGATTCCCCGGGCTCCTTCGCAATTCACAAACCGAGTCTATCGGACCTCGTCGCTCTCTGTTGTGTAGCCGCTGTCCCGCCACCGACACGACAAACCCAGCGACCGGCCGAAACCATGATGACGCGGCTCACCCGGACGACGGCGCTCATGGCGCTCGCTCGCAGTATGCTATATTCCGCGGCAGCAGCCTCGGATGACATCTCGACGACGTCGCCGCAGACCGACACGCCCGACTGGCTCGCAAACGAGAGTCTCTCGCTGACGCTCGTCAACTCGGCTACCCCGGGGCTGCAATATCCGGTACTGCCGCTGACCAGCAACATGGGCATGAATGAATCACTCAATACCGGCCGAGTAGGTGCCAAGCTCTGGGCGTCTTGTAGCAGTAGATTAGCTAACACTGGCCTGCAGACGATGAACATCCAAGGCGACATTACTTTCGCCGACCAGAACAACTACTACAAACTTGCCGGTATCGGCCATATTGCCTACTTGTGCTGCGATGACGCCGACAAGCAAGACAACTTTAATATAAACCCAAACAAGATGCTCAACCAGCTGATGGGCTCAAATCTCTCTGCCATCATTTTGTACTCGACCAATACGAATTGGTGCTCGTTTGACAGAAACAACGGGCCTTCGTATTCCAGTATTGTCACCATGGCCGATAAAGGCGACGCCGCAGACGTCCTCACACATATCAAAGCAAGATCGAGCAACGAGACGTTGCTAGTTAACATCAAGGGCAACACCACGGCTACCAACACGACCAGCGACGACCAGGGCCATTCGACTGTCGCCATGAGCGTGCTTTACAGCATCACCGGCCTGATTACTCTACTATTTCTGGCCATCATTGTCACCGGTACCGTGCGTGCGCATCGCCATCCCGAGCGCTATGGCCCCCACAGCGGCTTCGGCCGTCGGCCCAGGCAGAGTCGTGCCAAGGGCATTGCTCGTGCTGTGCTGGACACGCTTCCCATTGTCAAATTTGGCAACGATGAGCAGACAAAACCAGATCCAGAGCTGGAGCTGGAGCCTACATCGACAACAAATGGTGGGCATGGAGTGAACGCTGTTGCTGCGGGAGGACTGGGGAGCGGAGCAGACGCCACCACCAACAAGGAACCCCCCAATGAGAATCAAGAGAACCAAGAGAACCAAGAGAACCAAGAGAACCAAGAGAATCAAGAGAATCAAGCGAAGCGCAAAGCGCCAAAAACAGGCGTTGCTGCTGCTGATGAAGTTGGCGAGACATCCACCGCGGAGACTGCCGTGGCCGAGTCTGCTAGGGCGCAGGGCGGCTCTGAACATGATGGCGAGCATCTTGGTTGCTCCATTTGCACCGAAGACTTTAACGTCGGCGAGGATGTGCGAGTCCTACCTTGTAACCACCAGTTCCACCCAGGCTGTGTTGACCCATGGCTTCTCAATGTATCTGGCACCTGCCCTCTATGGTATGTCTTGCACTCGTGCCCATCTCTTATCGAGCCATGCTAATTTGAAGCCAGCCGCTACGACCTTCAGCCGGGCCGACATACTGCATCCTGGGCGACAGGTGCAACGTTTGAACTGCCACCGCCTTTGGCTTTGGAAGCCGAGGGAACTGACTCGACGGTATCGTCTCGCCACAGGTCATCCCGTCTATTCGAATTGAGCCGGCTGCGGCACCTGTCTCAGCAGGAGCGCATAGCAGCGCTCCGTGAAATGCGAAGCCAACCCGAAGAGCCACGCGGTGAGGCATCAGAGCCACACGGCGAGGCATCAGAGCCACACGGCGAGGCATCGGAGCCACACGGCGAGGCATCAGAGCCTCGCGAAGCGGTTGAAGGCGAAGACCACGGACGTGCCGCCCGCTTGGCTGCCAAGCTGCGCGACAAGTTCCGCATCCGGACCAGGGCACACGATTGACGACGCCACCGACGTTGTGGCCTTGACGACCAAGGCATTGATTGCTATGAACAGTTTGGGTTTGCAAATTTAATAAACACAAACACTAAATCAAGACATTTTAATATATGCTCTACAGTGTCTCTCAATTGAGACAGGCTGGAGTCTCGGAGTATACTGCTATGATATACATCACGTAGGGCGTTGGGCTAGCTTTTCTCTTTCAACTCTTTTTTTTTTGCCCTCTATCCAATTGGAGGGAAGGCGCGGGGCTGCTTACAAGGTGTTTTGAGGATTGCGCGAATGCGAACATTATTACCTTGTCAGCTCCGTCTCTGATCTTGCTCGCACTACCGTGACTGTTGGGCGATGCCGATGCCAAAGAACTCAGCTTCTCGACCATGGCTTCTTCTGTCACTCTCTATCTTGTCACTCTCTAGACAGGCCGTAATACGAATAGTCCCGCGCCGCTCTCAGCCTTGGCTTTACTTGCCACACCCATCAGCGGGTTCCTGTCGTGCGCCGTATAATCCAGCCACAAGCTCGCTTGTTCGCCGTCGGACAACAGCACCCGCCCCGGTTACCTTTCCCAGCCAACTGAGATCCCCCACCCCTGCAGAAGTGACGGGCGTGCATCCGCCTCTTTTTCGTGTGGCTTTCGTCTTCGAGCTCCTTACGTGGATGAGGTTTCGGTGCTGGGAACGGGAAAGGGCAGGAGGACTGAACGGGTTGGTTGTACAGCAGGCAATAATAGTCTGCGCGACCCTGAAGGTCTATCTTTGGTCGTTTTCAGCGGCTTCAAGTGATGAAGTAAAGGCTCTTTTCCGTCGTCACGTCGGCCCCGAGGTGTCTTTCTTGCCAAGGGATGACTTTGTGACTGTCATTGCTGCCTCTCCGTTTCTTCAACGATTTGTCGGACATGAAGTCTTTGTGATACCTAGAGGAGAGATGACAAGTCGTGCCAAGACATTGCTTACCTAGGAGGAAAAACTCCTTTGAAGCTATTTATCAGACTACAATTACTGGGTGGAAGAGAAAGGATATATTAGGGCCTTGCATTGGGGACATTGGAAAGTGGTCTCCCACGCAGAAGGTACGCCCTCAAGCCGCCAAGCGACGCAGCTGTTTGAGTCACCTACAGAGAACTCATCCTCCGCTTTCGAGTATTCCTCTTTCTTTCCTTCTTCTGATTCTTTGTCGAATATTCGGCCACTCTTCTTCTTTCTTTCTTTCTTCTTCTTTCGCCCTGGATCCTCTTACTACTACAATACCTCGGGTTGCTCAAAGAACCAAACGGCCGATCCAGACGACAACGCCTCCCCAAACATCCTACACTCTCCTGTGGCAGGCCGGCTTATTTTTGCTTCGTTTCCTCAAGCAACGGGAAATATTCTCAAAGCCTGACGCCTGGCTTCGAGACGACCTTCGCGACGCCTTCTCAAGCAGGCCATGACCTCGGCGTCGGATGGACCGATGCCAGTGCCCTTGGCTGGCCAGGTGATCAACGTCATTCTATCCCTGGCGGCCACGAATGTGCTGACGCATTTTATGAGTACGTATATTTGCCATTAGCCTGGCATGAGTTGTCGCTATATTCGCACAATGTTTGCTGTCAGTGCTGATCGTGATTTGAAATGTGTGTTTCAGCGCAGCGAATACTTGTCATCAAGGTCTGGCGACGACTACCCTTTGTTGCGTGGCGTACGTTCACGAGTTGACCACGAGCCCCCGAAGGATTTTAGCGACAATAATTACTGACACTGGCTGTTGGCAGTCGTCTTTGCCATATACACAGACTCTTATTGCTTCGTGTTTGCGACGGCTATGCTCCAACACGCCTTTGGAGTAAACCGCAACGTCATTATTTGTCGTGGCGCAATACTGCTATGTCTGGTATGCTACGTGACGACGAAGGTACGCTGAACAACTTCAAAAACTAATAATTCGAGCTGACGGTGAGTTTTTAGATTGTGGGTAGTCGTCAATGACTTGGCCACACGCCGTTCTGACATTGGCAGTTTATCTATCTATTCCTCGTTGAAAAAGCAGTAAGTAGATTGTTCAGTTCAGTTTTGAACTTGGCTAAGCTTTGGTAGTACGTTGTTCGAGGAGCTGTGAAGCGACGGTTGCAGTCGAAGCTATATATTTTCAACTCGTTCGGTATGTTGGGAGTGTACGTTGTGGTCGTCATTCTCAATTTTATCTTGTATGTCTTCACTGCTTCAGTCTATCTGGTAGAGACTAAAAATCGCAGTCGGATCGCTCGAATGGAAAACGGACAGTGCATTATCGGCATGCAGGAAATCTCCATGATCCCACTGATATCATTTGACGCCGTCGTCAATGTATATCTTACGATACTCTTTCTGAGACCATTGATGAGTAAGTTTTGGCAAGCAAGTCACTTTGTGAAAAGCAAAGACTAAAGCTGAGAGTACAGACTTGCACTCGTATAAAAACATGCCACAGACCCATGCCAATGCGAGACTTCGAGCGGTCGCCTTTCGGACCTTTGTAGGCTCATGCTGCACGCTGGTGAGCAGCATTGTGTATGTCATGCCGAGCTCAGAGATAGTTCAAAAACTGACAAGACTAAGCAATCTATCTGTATTGATGGCGCTCAGGGGGAGCCGGCCTGGATATGCCTCATGTGTTGTAACTGCGACAGTACGTAATCAACGATCGGCCATTGTTTTACTAGCTACTGACGAGGGTAGTCTTATTTTCCGCTATTGTCATACAATGGGTGACATCGAATGACAACGCCGGCACATCCATCAGCAGCTCTCCGGGCGTCTGTCATGGCAACGGGAATGACGGGTTTCATGGAAGGCCTGCCGTGGCGCTTCGCGACCAGAATCGCGCCTGTCGCAACTTTTCGCCATATCTTCTCGGCGCGGCTGGCACTTCGCCACCGACGCCAGTCGAGTTCCCACTCGTGACCACGGCGCACTGTTGCCCTCAAGGCGTCGAGTACGATGTCGAGTCGTGCGATTCGATGAGCATGACGGCGACCAAGATGCTGACAGTGGAGAAGAAGCGCTCCATCGTGCTCGTGACGACGACAATAGAGCGCGAAAGCACAATCATTGGATCCTTGCAACCGCCCCCGTCTAATCGGCCGCTGAGTAGGGACCGCAGCTTGCACGTCGATGTCGGAGTGGCGACCACCACAGCAGCGACCTCGGGTGAGGCGGAACGGGGTAGCAAAGGTATCGTGCCGTGGACGAGTTATTCCCTCCGTGGGCGGTCATCGTCGTGATTTGGAGTGGTCTTGGAGAGGGATCTTGAAGTAGAAAGGGAAAGGGGCGGCTCTGGTGTCTGTGTCTGATTACCGCGTCGCTGGGTGCGTGTCTGTCTTGCAGAGACATCTGTTGATACACCTCTATATCCTCGAATTGGCCCGAGAATTCGCGAATTAGCATCATTTTTACGCGTTTTGAACTGATTTCGCTTCGTGAGTAGCAGATGTTGCCACATTTGTTTAGGTGCACAAGCCTACAAGGCGAGTCTCGGCCAGTAACAGCGCGTCCTCTGGACTCTTCTGGTTAAAGAGGTGGCGAAAAACACGGGAGAAGGACGGGAAGAGAGAAGGTACGAAAAAAGGGAACAATTAGATTGCAGAGAGGAAATGGAACGAAAATCAATCATGAAAAATTGCAAGCTACTTCGCACTTCGTGATGTACATCACGTCGGGACACTGATCAGCCCACGCAAGACACTCACCGTCAATCTAGAACACGAGACAATTGTCATCAAATTTACATTGTGGCTAAAAATGGATTGCTCATGCTGGCCCGTAACTGACGTGATACGTTACGGAGATTTCGAGATGCTTCAACTCAGCAAGGAAATTCAGGGTGAAAAACAAAAGTTGGAGAATATATACGAGAAGGGTAGAACAAGTCTCTGTGCAATGTGGTTTTGTGCGCCCTTGAAATAAAAGAAAAATCGTTTGGTCCAAATGTAACCAGTCTCTACCAACATGAACAAGAATTCCGTAACCGTGACATCAAGATATTGAAAAGGAGAAAACGAAGGAAAAAAGGTGTGGGTATACCCTAACGAGTGTGCAAGAAGTGAAGCAGATATATCAAAGAAGGAATAATCAAATAGCGAGGGGTAACTCGGTATTTGCGTTGAGTGCATCTGTAGGGTTTGATCGTCGCGAGGTTGATTGAGGAATGACATGCTTAGTTGGCCATGGCAGCATAGGCATTGCCGATGGAGCTTAGGGTATTGCCGGAGCCCATGAGGATGTTGGGGGCAACGAAGAAGTAAGAGTAGGCGTGGAGGTAGTCGAGAGAATCAAGTTTGGGCTGGGCAGCCTTGAGGAACGAGGTGATCTGCTCGTCGCTGCCAGTGGGAGCAAACTCGGTGAGCCAGACAGGCTTGCCACCGCAGTCCTTGTTGGCCTGCTCGAGGTGGGTGTAGAGGCTGTCGGAATACTCAGCGGGGGAGTACCAGTGAACGGGGCAAAAGTCAAAGTGGCAGTCAGGGTTGGCGTCGCAGGCAGCGACGAAGCTCCTGAGCCACGGAAGACCCTGGTTGTCCAAGTTGGAGTTGGAGACGGCGGGGGCGCCGATCTGAGCGCGGCCCTTGTACTTAGCAAAGTACTTGGCGTGAGCAGCGGCGGCGGTGGCAGGGTCCAAGTTAGCCTGGGTAGGTATGTCGGGTTCGTTGAAGCTCAAGAGAGCCTTGGCACCCTTGGAAAGAGCAGTCTCGACATCGGAGTCCCAGTGGGAAGTGTGAACAGACAAGTCACCCCAAAGCATAGGGACATACTCGAGATCGCTGCTGAGGTCACCAGGGTTAGAGCCCCAGTTGTAGGCCCAGCCGCAGCCCTTCTTGTTGCAGTTGTTCTTGAAGGTGTTGGCCAGGGAGGGGTCGTTGTAGGCGATACCTTGCTTGGAAACGCCAAGACCGCCGCTGGAAGCGGTCGAAGTCGAAGAAGGCTTGACAGCGGTGGACAGAGTCGTCTGAGCCGGGGCGGGGGGCTGGGGGACCGCGGTAGGGGTGACGGCGACAGCGACAGCATCGGGCTGGCTGTCCTGAACGAAAGCGTTCGGGGTCTGGGCGGGCGCGTCGGCATTGGCGGTGACGTAGACAGTCTGCCATTCAGTGTGCCAAACAACTTCGCGCTTCTGGGCGGGGTGCTGGTGGCGGTGGAAGCTAAAGGCGTTGACCTGCTCAAGGAGCGAGGCAGCCAGAGGCAGGGCGATGGCGGTCTTGGAAAACATGGTGAGAAGTGGTGTAAGTCGACGAGTGGTGAGCTAGTCGGGCACAGGGGGCTTCTTTTCGAGGTTCGAGGCGAAGGAAGGTGGTTGAATGTTTCGAGACGTAAGGTTGAGATAGTTTGCTTGCGTGTATACGACAAGAAAATGGAAACGTGAGTCGAAAGAGATTCGGCGCGGCCGGTATAAGGAGTGGTAGTGAGAAGTGAGTCTATCAAAGACTGACTTGTGTATCAAAGGAAGGAAGGTGAACAGCGAAAAGAAGCTGTGGTAGCAGAGTCGAAGCTAGCTTGACGACGTGAAGAAAGGACAGACGAAGTAAAAAGATTGTGAAAGGTAGAGATGTGGGAGAAGGGAGGGTTAAAGAAGCGGAGGGATGAATAGGAATTTGAAAGAGGGCGTTGACCAGAGACGCTAGGAGGACTAGGAGGAGGGAGCGGCAGGCTGGGTCTGGGCGGCGGCATCAATGCATACTGGGAATGGTTGGCACCTGGCAACTGGCAGGAGTGGCAGGAGACAAACGGGCGATGGTGATACCTTGTTTAGAGTGTGTTTGCGGCTGGCATGCAGGTACCATGTAGTGTTCCGTTTGCCGCCCAGGCAGGAGCAGGCCGGCGGGGTTTCGGTACCCGTTCTTTGCCATTCTCGCAGTAGCTCAGGCATCCTCAGCGGGTACCGAGTACGTGCCATTTTATTTAAGCATCCGCGCCACGGAGGGCTCTGGAAGGTGGGGCAGGGTCGCTGGGGAGTCCAGACGTACGAGTGAGACGGACGAGCGTGCAGTTGGCCAAGTTGCTGAGGAGTTGCATTCTCGGCTTTGACTGCATGTGGATGCTTGTGGTCGGAAGGAAGACGAAGTATGGGTGTGCGGGGCGGGGCGCCAGGGGCAGATGGGGCCGCTAGAGCAAAAGATGCAGGGGTTCCATCCAAGCGGTGCGGTAAGATACCGAGCAGAAGCAGCAAGCATGCGTTGCAAGCGAGGTACCGTCCAAGGATGCAACGGGCTAGCGCCAGATGGAGAGGTGAACTTGGCATCCTGGCAACTACTTAGGCCGTCAGACCCAGTGGGGCCTGCGGTGTGCCTGGCAGATTTGTGGTGCCTGATTGCTATGAGCTTCCTCTATTACCTTGGGCCCGACACGATTTGTGGTGCCTTGGATTGCTGACTTCGTTGCCTCTGTGACCACTGACCGTGACCACTGACCTGGCCAGCGGGTGCACAGGGCATCTCCCTTATTATTAGGTACCGTATTTTAGCACTCAATGGCACAGTCGCGGTGGTTCGCACTACGGTCGGCCCTGAGAGTAGCCTGTTTCGGCTCACATCACTCGCTGAATGAAATTAGGTTGGAGATGCAGTCATGCCACTGTGTGCATTTTCAATCTGTCGAGCCGGAATAACAAACAACTGCGTCGTATCAGTCATATTGAGATTTTCAGCCAGCCAATTCAGCAGAAACATGTGCTCATTGACAGCTGTGCTCTGTACACTTCAGCCCAACCTTTGGCTGCACAGTGACAGGGAAGTCACCTAGTTACGTACACAGCATCACCAGGCCCTGTAAACAAAAACCCCTGCAGCTCAAGAACGAATATGGGCTTGCCACGTAATCGATGTGGCACACGCAGATCTGTCAGATACGTACCTTTTTTAAAATCGCGCGTACCCTGGGCTGGAACAAAGCATATGGTTCAGTTCGGTAACACGACCTTTCGAGCTTGAAACACGACAACGAATCCTTCTTCAGTTGTTCAACAGCACAAGGAGCTTGTTGGACAATAATCCCGCCCCCCCTGACACGTTTATTAATGAATTGCTCTGCCAGGTCCACACGCCACACTGTAGAGCATCACCTGCCCATCCACGAGCCAGATATCCGGCTACGACGAGCTGCTTGATGTTACCTATCCATGATCAGACGACCCTCCTTGAACCTTGTAGCGGTGATGTCCTCTTCGCGCAAATACCTTGCACCCTGCCAAACCAAACGAGCCTACATTCGATGTTTGCAATCAAGCCGTCCCTTCCCCAGCCACCTGCAGATGCGTGCCCTCACTGACCGTCTCCACAGACCGAGCTCCAGACCACGAGACAGGGATTAATTATCAGTATCAAGATGTACCAGTCAAAATGCAAAATACTAGAGAATTTCCCGCCACCGCAGTCTTCTGCGGTAATTTTCCATTCTATATTCGTCTTTCATCCTGTTCGTGGTCAGCGAAACGCCCTGCCTGGCCCCCAAATTCAACCAATCATTTCCCAGTGGATTGCATCGGCCTAGCCAGGGGAGGGCAACGTGGCCCCGGTGCTCTTAGTCCAGATCCAGCCAATCAAGGCCTGCCGAAGGGAACCCAAGGATGGCGCATGAAACTGCAGGGGCCTCCGCCGCACCAGCAAACACGAGCGCAAGGGCAAGGAACCAGGGAGAAAAAGTACGGAAATACCATATACAAACCAGGGAGAGATCATAAATTGTTTTCATTATTATTTGTTCGTATGCTAACTTAGCCACTTGTTCTTATTGATCCGCTGCTGCGGCCTGCTTCCCTGTCTGATGCTGACGCATCAGCTAATCAGCTAACTTGCAGGGGAAAACAACACGCACTCAAGCCAAAAATGGCGCGTCTAACACGTTGCATCCACTTAAGGACACAGCCTGGCATGCGCTGAAAAATAATTCCATAAAATGGTGTAATCATTGTTTTATTGATTTATTCAGTGCTGTGGTTATTCTCACCACGCACATGCACTCTGCCTATCTTCCTGCCCTTTTCAAGTAGATAAACCTGCAGTCACCGCATCGGCTCTCTTTCCACAATCAGCAACTCTCCGCTGCATGACCAATCCTGCACAAACCCGAGACGAACAGGAAAAAAGAAAAAGTACATGTTGCCACCGTACTCGGTGTAGCCGGAAGAAAAGTACCCCCCTGCCGCCGCCAAAGCAAGGCGATCCCCCCACCAGTCGCGGCGCAGCTTTTGGGATCCAAGCCTCGCATTATTTCATCAGCCAGAACTATTTCCATCCTGCAGGCCTACGAATTCTTTTGGCCCTGATGGGACCGCACCCACCTGTGCCCTTTGTTTGGTGTCTTGATCGCCCACAGTGGCTCCTTTGCTCTTTTTTATTTCCTCGATTGGAGCCTTTTTTTCTTTGTCTTGTGGTTTCCAAATAACTATTAGCGCTGTGGAGCATGATTTTCGGCGTGGAAAAACACACAAAACCACACGCGACTCCGATACCAAGACAGCAACAGCCAAGCCCGCGTTCTCGACTCTGTTGATCCGCACGCTGAAAACCACTTCATTGGCATTGTGGACGGTAACTGAGCGTTACCCCCGTTTACTCGCGTGCCTTGGTTTGTGCGTTTGCGGATTTCCGTCGACGACTAATGACAAAATTGTACGGATAATTGCGGCAACAACGATGCGACTCTGGCTAAACTATTGAGCGCCCTCTATCCGTACTGTTGCCGCAACGATCTAGATTTGTCAAATTATTCTAGCACACCTGGGTATTCTGGCATGCGTGGGGTATTTCTATCATGCATTCTTTCCTCTACAGGCAGGTTGCAAATCGGCCTCGTACAGCGCTCGTTCTCGAAAACCTTAACCTTGTTGCCCTCTGCGGGGGCCGGGCCGTCCTCCAATTATTTGGCGAATCGTTTATTACGCTACTACTGATACCGTTAGAGACGGCGTCGCATAATATTAGTCAATGAACTAACTAAGTACTTGTACTGGTAAGTTTTTCGAGTACGTCGTCCTTCTTCTCCGTTGTCGTCCTTTGTTTGGTGTAAATGCTGCAAGCCACACTCGACAATCAGCCCCTGGGAAAGACACCCAAATCCAGCCTCAATTGCTTTTCCAGACCACGACGTCGATTGGCCGGCCGTGTTCCCCGACGAAAGCCACAACAGCATTCCTCTGTCAGTCCCATAGGAACGGAGCACTCGTCTACAGGAAGAGCATTGCTGCTTACTACCAGCCACCTCGATTCTCCAAAGACTCTTCATCATCTCACTGATCTGCTGACCTGCCCTGTTGCCGCACGAATCGCTTTCAAGTGCACATGTGAGCTGCGAAACTTATCGAGTCAATGGCGCCGGCGCCTCGGAGGCTCAAGCGAACCTCGTGTTTTACTGCTTACCTATTCATTACAGATGTCGTGCATTTTGTGCGTGGCGCTCGCTAGTTTACAGGTGCGAACTAACGCCAGCGCCCCCAAAACAAAAGAGGCAATAGGTAAGTACTTAGTCACCGGCAACTGCCAGTTAGTTGGTCGCTGCGGCCGTCGGTCTGTTTATTAAACTTGCTTGCCTTTCTCCCCCGCACAAGTTCCCCTCGATTTTGGATTTTCCAGAAACTGCACATGTATTTCCCTCGGCATGGCTTGCATGGCTGTTTCGATAGCGCGTAACGTGTCACTTTGTCACCGAGGCTTCACTGCTCGGAGCGCCAGCGTCAGGTCCTCTTGGAACCATACTAACAGTCAGATAGTCTGGCCCTCCCACCTCCTTCTCCAAACTCCGGGTATCGGCTTGATTGCCCCAGGAAACGATCTCCTCTTAATTTCACAATTAATACACACGTAACTGGGTACCATCCGTAACTTACTCGTCTTTTCTTCATTTCGGCTCATGTTGAAACATGCCCGATGAACCGTTCAAACAACTCCACACACGGCTATTTTCCCCTGTAACCCGAAACACGCCATCGACTAATATCGCGCCCCTTGTTCAAATTACTGGTACGACAATACACAAGTACAATACAACAAAGAGCAGTCATCGGCGGTTTTCGAACGAAATGATAGATTACATGATCGTAATTACGCCCTCTGATTCGCTCAAGCTATTTACGAATAATAATGCCTCTCTCATCGTCGAGCGCTAGCAAGGGGACGAAAAGTGATGCCGGTAAATAAAACCAGCTCGCTAGTCATGGCCGATTGATCGCCTGTCGATTGGTTACCAAGACCCAGACATCATACTACCATCCTTGCCGTCGAGCTGCCTAGCGCCCGACTTGGCCGTTCCTCTTGGTTCTTGGCTGGTTTCAAACCCCAGTGCCTGTCGCGGGTATCGGCACATCAACCCCGACGTTGCCAGTACACACATTTGATAAGCTATTGAAAGCCATGACACTGCCTCGCTGGCTGTTGACTTTTCTTGCCGCTGGGCCTTGTTACTCGGCGCAGCAAATTCCTTGCTGCACGGTGACGCAAGCCTCCTGTTCCCGCCGAGGGCGCGCTTTCGCTTTTAGCTCTGCGGTAGCATACCAGAGGACAACACCACTGCATGCCCGTGTTTCCATGGATGCAGCATGACAGAGAAGTGGTGGCAAAGGCACAGGATGATATTGAGAACACGAGCTGGTACGCTGTAGACTCTTCACTCGGTGTTGCTGAGCTACCCTCCTCGCAGTCGCGATGCAGGTTCCTCTCCCACAATAGATAGACTCGGATGTGTAAACTTGCGAGTCTCACTCTTTGAAGACGGATATAGTTGTTTATTTATTATTGACCACAACTCTCTGTTTGTTCCCTGCTCCACATCATGGTTCCTATTTTCGTGTGCAGTTGCACAGTGCATGTCGTGCAATACGCCGTTCGTGCCTTGACATTGGCCCTGGCGCTTCGCCAGGTACACTTGCACAACAGCGTGCAGACAGCACGTGATAATAAATGTAACAGCGCACTTGTGTTACTTACATCTGCAGATTTTCGTGTCAGTCCTGCTGTGGTTCCGTAGATCTAGAACAATCCTTTGCCTTACCTACCGAGTGTGTTGTTGCTTGACAGTAGCTATACATCCATTCACATGGCTGACCAGCAAATGCACTACGCAGCTGAATTTGCAGCAGCAGCCGCCACTGCTGCTCAAAAATTCCTCAACAGTTGTATCTCGGTAGAACCATGATTAAATCACGCACAAAACAAGGCAATACCGCGCCAACTACTCATCTGCGGACCTTCCGTTATGAAAGAAAGGGTGAGCCAGTCGCAGAGCAGTCACTACCCTACATGATCCAGCACGAAGCAGAATTCGAGTCGTATGGCTGACACCTCACAGAGTCCGTCTGAGAGTGGACTCGCAGCGTGTGCAAGAGCTTCGAAGTTGCAGTGCGGTGGCAGAGGGGTATGTAACCGGCGTCACTAGGTAACCTGATGCCGTTATGTACGCGATGCAAACGAAACGCTGTGCAACTTGCAACATGCAGCAATCACGCCTGTGCGCAGACGAAATCCGCAGTCATGCCACGAAAAGAAGTGATATCCAGTCAATTCTGGAATCAAGCAACATTACCACAAATTATGCAGGGAATCATGACTGCTGATGGAGCAAGTGTAACGATGCCCCGTGGCCCAGTTTTGCCTCGAATGTGCGCGAAAAGAATAGCCTGCTGCAGCATCCTGATTGGCCGAATGACAGCATAAAATGCAATTGTACTGAAGGTTCCGATGAACGTGAATCTGATTTGTTAGTTATCTCCGCGTTGTGGTGCTCTGTGTCAATCCAACTCGTCCGTTACATCCCAGGTGCAAAGACGAACTTGTACTGTGAATGACAGCCACCCTTGTTCACAGAGGCAATGAAGGCCGACTCATCCTATTTTGACAGTCTTGACTTTTTTTTGCTTCAGCTACAGGTTGACTCGCTTCATGAGACGCTGTTATAACGCAACTACAGCTCTAAAAGTCACAGCCTGCCAACCAATCCAGCTTGGTTTGAGCCGGAATTGTGAAGAGCATGAGGAGAGCCTTCATGCACTATGAGGAAAAACACAATTTTTTGATTTTCGGACTTGAGAAGCGTTGGAGTTGTTACAGGTATACTAGGCTTTCCAGTTGGACTACCTTCACGAGTGTAATGCTTTTATGCGCGGGCTGAATTCATCGCGAAAAGTCGGAAATAGGCCTTGAAAACCTATGGCTTATGCGGGACGCTACTATCGGCTAAGGATTGATATTATCAAACTGTAATAAAGGCCGAAGAGAATGCTTTCCTTGATATATTTGACCTCAGTAGACACTTGTAGAAGGTCCTCTACGCCCCCTCCGAAACCATCTTCTTCTTGGTCGGTAGACCTTGCTCAATCGTTTTATTCAATGAGGAGGTGGATTCTGCCACAGAAATAGTGGTATAGGCGATGATGAATGTTGCAAGTATCTCCTAGTAATATTCTGGAGTTGTAGCGAGAGCCTTCTCGCGCCGTTGGCGGTAGCCAGTCCCGGTAGCCAGCCCAGGACTAAAGTAAGCTCTAGCTGCTACAACGGAGCTTTTTTCTTGAAAGATTGGCTGATTTAATTTCCAACCAAAGCATCCCAGAGGCAGGAATGCCTCGAGAAGTCATCAGCAGAGAAGGACGGGTCAGCAGCATCTATTCGGAAGTGAGCATAGTTGAAAAGAGAAGAAGTGATATTTTTCGAAAAGCGAGAAGAAGGAAGGAATTAAATAGCGCTGACAGAAAAGAGATGAGCAGTAATAGTTTTACCATTAGGTATTCGTGAATGCGTCGCAAACGGCGCCTGTTTGACCAGCAGGCAACAGGCAGCAGGCAGCTGGCGGCAAGGATCCGTGTCTGCAAGAAAAAGCAAGCGTCAGAAGTATTTCAAAACATGCTGGAGATCAGATCATATCTATAATGCAATCAAATCTCCAAAAACCTGCCACCAAATCGCAATCCACCTGACTCTCAAGCCGGGCCAGCTGTGAATGGGGCGCTAACTTCTCTTCAGGAAGCGTCCTCATTTGAATCGGAAAAGCGGCGCTCCTTCGAGCTTGGGGTAGCAATGGTGAGGCATGAACCGAGAACTCCCTGGGCAAAGGCCGGGACTCTTTCGAATACATTGTCTAGTAGTTGCCGTTTCTTTTCGCCAACAGCCAATCCAGGACCGAACAAATTTCGGGTTGCTTCGATACATGCGTTCTGCAGCAAGATACCTGCACCGTCCATCGAAAACACGTACGGGATGACCTTCAAAAATGTGAGTGACTCTGGAATATCTATGAACTCTTTCCGGAAATACTCGACTGCTTTGGCGGCAAGGGGGTTGATGGCGAGTTCATTGGCGACATCGATAATGTCAAGATGAACAACAAAGTTGAGTGTTCCCAGTTCCTCATGCGATGGCCAGAAGATCAAGATCCTCTCTCCGTTGCCGATGCCGGGACTATTGCTGCTGACCGTCTCAAGCTCGTGTTGTGCGGCCGCGGCCGGGTAGCTGTACTCCCCAGTGTACAAGTATTCAACCAAGCGCCCGATAGCGGGCTCCTTGGCGAGAGGAAGCAGGTATGAATCCTATTTGAACTTGATATTAGCTGCTCACGTCTAGGTTTAGGCCCAGATTAGGTATCGCGTACCTCTACCCGCGAGCACGCGGCTGCCAGAACTGACGACTGTGGGCATATCACGACCTTGTGAGCTCGTATAGTTGCGCCCTTGCACACCAACGCGAAATCACAATACTTTTCGTCTTCGAGATCACTGGAAGAAATTTAGTACCTCATGCTGAAGGAGAATGACGAAATCGAGAGTAAACCGACCGAAGAAGACTAGATGTGGCGAGGCTGCTCAGGGCCTTTGAGGGTGCCATGGTAGATTAAAGTGTGTTGAAACTGTCACTACTCGATTTAATTCAGTGAATAAAATGTACGTCCTATGAAGTATGAGTTTAGCTCAGCTTCTACTCGGGTTGCTATCATTAACTGACAAAGTGAAGCACGCGCCGAACACACAGCAGCATTCACTCGCGCAAACAGAAGTGCCATTGAGGATTCGACGCAAACTCGATGAGAACGGTAGGCTAATTCTCTTTCTTATTCTTGAACAAGCAGCTTGCCACTGCAGCGATACCTTGCGTCCAGCCATTGCCGAATTGGCAAGTGGGCTAGACTAGATTTTGGCGCCTCCGGTCTATTGGCGAGTGTTTACCATTGAAATAGACTGGGCCGCCGTTTGTCCATGGAGTCGTGAATCCGGGGTAGTCTCAGTTGGACACAGACAATTGCTGCTGCCTGGAACAACTAATACGATGAGATTCACACTCCTGCCTACTTTCTGTAGCAAGTACGGCGACTTTACCTGAAGTCGCCTTCTCCCATATATATTGTACGTAGATGCGCGAAAGCGACCACATCACCAGCACGGCCTGCTATCAAACATTGGAGTTATGATGTTGGCCGGACAGCAGCTCCGAGAATGGAACATCGAGTCTCGCGCTCTTTCTTGCCGACGTCAGTGACGCTTATTATCCTTAGTTGGCCGCACCGCAGAGCATGCCGGAGACGAGTTCAGCCGCACCGCGCCTGGTGGGGATTTAGCCTTGTCAAGCCGGCGCCGTTGGGGCTGCGTCATGGAGCATCTTGGACTAAATGAAGCTTCTTACTGGCGGGGCGAAAAATGTACAGTGTTTCCGGGCGTCAGTAATCTGTTGCAGCTAATCTTTGGGCGCATCCTTATGTGGGCATGGAGACCGCCCTGCTGTACATTTTGCACACGTGATGATTCAAGTTGTTTCGTTGGAATTGAGCCTTGCGAAATGTCTCCATGACTTGACCACATCATTATTCTAGATTCAGATCATTAATAAGCCAGTCTTAATCATCGTTCGTGGTGTGATGCTGGTCGGCGACGCCCGCTATTCCGAGTTCAACGACGAAGCTTCGCCACCCCGCAGATGGAGCCCCCCTTTGCTGTCTCTGAATCTAACAGACACAGCTCTCGACGAGCGACTCACAATTGCAAATCTAACCATTTCATCACATCGAGCTCCTAGGCCTACGCGGTAAAATCTTTGAAAGACGCGAGGGAAAAAATCACCGTTCACCATGGACATGAACGAATTCTCGTCCGGCATGTTGCCGTACCTGGACCCGACCCAATTCGACTACGGCGCGTTCCTGAGCGGCGATGGCGCGATGCAGTTTCAGGACCTGACGGTGCTCCAGAACCAAGCGGTGCCGGGCCAGTCGCCGGGCCAAGCGACACCGCCCAGCTCGGAGAGCAGAAGCCCACCCAGCGGCGAGGTGGCCTGTCACGCGGGCATCTCTAGGCAGCGCCTGGAAAGGAGAGGCCACACCAAGAGTCGACGCGGCTGCTATAATTGCAAGAGGCGTCGCATCAAGGTAAGCGGAAAGTACTGGTCATGATAGAATCTGAATGCTAAAAGGAGTCAACAGTGTCAAGAAACGCATCCGGCGTGCGGACACTGCGTCAAGACGGGTCTCAAGTGCGAGTACCCTGCGGTGCCGCAAATACTTCATCAGGTAAGCTTTTATCGCAACGGCTCATGAACATATACAGTCTGACGAGGAATAGCCGCATCAACAAATCCCCCTGTTTAGCTTGCAGGACATGCGCTTCTTCCAGCACTTCCTGACGCAATGCTATCCGCACCAACCATTGAAGCAGGAGGAGGTCTGGACGCATGAAATTCCCTGCATAGCGCACAACCACGAGTTCCTTATGCATGCCATTCTCGGCTTCGCCGCCTCGGAGCTCATCCAGCAAGATGCGACGCTTGCGAGCGCCGCCATGAACCACCGCATCAAGGCTATCAAGGCCATCAAAAAGCGGCTGGCCGAGTCGTCGCGGACCGACACGGACCGCGAAGAGTCCAACGCGCTGGTAGCGACGTGCTTTGCGCTCACGTTCCAGTCGGTCAGCCTCGAGGACGGCCTGGCCGAGTTCATGACGTTTATTCGCGGCATCGTCATTGTCGGCATGCAGATGACCTTTCGCAACATTGCGCCCGTCTTCACGACGCTCTTTGACAATGATCCGGACGAGCTCCTGGCCGACCAGATGGAGGACCTGCCGCTGATTGAAAAGGCGTGGGTGGACATGGCGGTCGAGGCGCTGACGGCGCTGAAGCCGCTGTGCGCGACGCAGCTGGAGGAGGAGTACCGCGGGCAGCTGCTGGGCATTGCGGAAAAGCTCTACGAGGATTCATTCGAGGGTGAGTAGCCCCCTTTCTTCTGCATCTTGCCACCGACGTTGCGGTTTGCTAACTTTGGACCAGCATACAAGACAAACGCGAAGCAGTACGGGTGGTGGATGCTCCTCCCGCATGGCACGTTCCAGGAGCTCATCAACATGCAGAACCAGACCATGGTGCTGCTGCACACGCACTGGATCGCGCTCTCGCAAATCATGACCTTTATTACGGAGCAGGAGCGCAACGTCCGCCAAAAGTACCCGTCGCAGCAGGAGAGCAAGATGGATCCGGGGTTCCTGCGGTGGCTCAAGTACCTGAATGCGCGCGTCGACATTGGGAATCAGGTGTACAACCAGTGGCCGCTGTGGGTGGAGGAGCAGCTCGATCGGGACCTGACGTTTTTCGGCCGCAGAGCGCCGTAGCTCAACGTCCGGTTGCATAGTTTTGATATATGAAATTAGTATATATAAGATGCTGTTCTCAGAGGATGGACCATCTGTGTGGCCTTGAGCCTTGTCTCGTGCGTGCGCCCAAGCGAGACGATTGTGCGGCTGAGCATGCGGCTATCAGAAATACGCAAAATTCTTTACTCGTAGATATGTCTGTCCTGATCGGCACGCGCAGCCTCCATGCGAAGTGATGAGGCACGGAGATGCAGTTGGCTTGTAATGACAAGGCTCAGCACAGCCACGCCAGGCACAGAGCAGGGCGACCGCTACCTAAAAAAGAGATGGGTAAATACAGCGGGTGAGGGCCCACTGGAGAGCCTCACTTTACATGCCCGCAGGGGCGGGGCCAACTGACACAGCGCTATCTCCAGCGTTCTGCCCAGCAGCCAGGCAGGCTCCACTGCGCATTCATCGTATTTCGCAAAGGGTCCGTTTAAACATGCATGGGAACCAATCGTGTGCTGCCGGGCCGCGACCGTTTCCCCCGTATCCCCCGTATCCCCTGTAAATTGCTAAGTCTGGTTGGGGACTTGATCCCCAGGGTCTCTGCACTAAGTAGTTTTAGGTACCAAGTAGAATGATGACGCTCGACGGAATGAGCCTTGCTGTGAGCATCTCCGGACTAAGCGGCCAGACGTATATATAACATCATGTCTCTCGGCATCGACGTATTTCAATGACCTCTTCATCGAACAATAATCGAAGCAGCATCAGCAAGACAATTTTTTTTTTTAAATATTCACGATTGTCCTGAACACTTCTACGCACATCAGAAGTCGACTACGTTGCCGACATACGAGAGCACTACATCGCCACCGTCATCGATACTGCCCAGAGCCACCATGGCCACTCTTCTCAAGGGACAACCGGTAGAGCCTGCCATTGACAGGCGCCATTCGCAAACGTCAATCACCTCTTCTCTCCCCGAGTATGACCTCGGCCACTATGTCCAGCTCCAATCCCTCTCCACAGCAGTATCGCAGTCCGAGTCGTCCTCACTGCCAGACTACGACGCCCTCGACGCATCGCCTTCTGCCTCCAGCGCCGCCTCTGCCGTGACGTCTTTCCACCACACCAGCGCCTTTCAGATCGAAACCGCCGGCCACCCGCTCTTCTACCTGCCGCTGCCGCCCAAGGCTGTCCCCATCCCCATCTACCGTGTCGACGCCGACGGTGCTGTCGGCGAGGTCGTCTACGAGTCGCTCCGCAACAAGCGCAGCTCCGGAAACTGCGCGCTGGTTCGCGCCGGCCACGGCGTTTCCGAGGCGCCCGTCTGCAGCACCACCTACCGCTTCGGCCCGGGCAAGAGCCCGCAGATGCAGCTGCACGGCCGTCTCGACCCCAACGAGGTCTACCAAGTCCAGTCCAAGGGCCTCACGACCCGCGCCCAGAGCCTTCGCCTCCATCTCGGCACCTTTGAGTGGCGTTACGCCAGCCGCGCCGACCGCAAGGCCCTCGGCGCGAACAGCCTTCTGCTCTTTGAGCGCGTCACCACCGTGGCGCTGGTGGGCGGCAAGCAGGAGGAACGGCGCGCCATTCTCGGCATGTTTGTCCGCAATGCTGAGCTGCGCACAGAAGGCACTCGTGGATGCACTGCCGGTAACGGTGGACGTCTACTGCTGAATTTGACGGAATGGTCGGATAGCAAGGTCGAGCATGAGCAGATGGAGATTCTCGCCATTTCTAGTTGCATTGTGATGCTCAAGAAGGAGGTTGATAGACGTCGCATCCAGCAAATAATGGCGATGAGTGGTGGTGGTGGTGGTCCCTGAGAACTGTCCCAATGATTTATTGCCATTTGTATTATACTCTTTCACTGTCTTTTTGATTATACCACGGATGTCTGCTTGCTTAATTTAACGCTGAATCCAATTTGAACATACAGACTGCCTAAGCCCATGATTTCTGTCTTCGCGGTACGCATGGAATATGAAATAGAACCAATCAACAGGCCCACCCAATCTTCTTATTTCATGTCTTTCCTCATCTTCTGAGAGGTTCGTGCCAAGCCATGCAACTGGTGTTCTGAGGTCGCGATGTTTTGGCCCACCTTCGTCGGAAAATCCAGGCAAAGCTATCCAACAAGTCACGTGACTGATTTGCATGCCTGAGGCGACGGCTCCGCCAAGCGGCTTCACCTCCAGCAAAGATTCAATTAGTATAGCCAAGCACCTCACCTATCCCGAAATTAATTATCCTCACAACTAACACCGCCAATATGACTGCTGCGTGGAAAGCCGCTGGTTTGACGTACGTTTGCCCCCCGAGCATTTTTCTGCCCTTTCCGACCAGCATACCGCCCCGACGACCGACCAATGTTTTGCCGCGCGCGCAAAGGAGAATGGACTGTGAAGCTAATTTTCGACGAACAGCTACAACCGCTACCTGGCCATTGCCGCCCGTACCATCCGCCGCAGCCTCAACGAGGAGAAGAGAGTCGCCGCTGAGCGCCGTGGCGACATGGAGCTTCGGTTCGCCAAGTGGGAGGTATGTTTCCTTTCTTCCAGCCGAGGTGGGGGAGATGGTGACGGCCGATGCTAATGCTTAATACCGCAACAGAACGGCAAAATGGGTGAGCCCAAGGACCTTGCCAAGGCCAACGATGCTGCCATGGCCGAGCACGGCTCTTCCTAGTAAACGACACTTTACCTCCGATTACGATTCCGACAGTCGACAACCCGTGCGATGAATGTCCAAACCACGTCCAAGGAGAGGTTCAGAGAACGGCACATTGGGGACGCCGGCGAAATACCACCACGTACTTTAGACTTGGTGGACAATCAACCACCACCACACTGTACCATACAATACGATTGATACAATAAGCCAATGCGAAGAATGGCAGGGCCGGGGAATTGAAATCTGGCTTTGCTCGGCCATTTTATTTGTTACCTCGTTCCATGCACCGCGACTGCCTCGCCGTAAGCCCGTGACCGGACCGACAATGCTTGCTTGGCTGCCGCATAGTGAAAGCAGTCATTGATGAGTGGCTGCTTATTATCCGAATCTTGCTGATATTTAACCCACGACATCACTGAGACTACCAGGCTGCGCGTATCCAATCACGTAGGCACCCATATTCTGGTCCCCAATTACTCAAGTAAGCCGTAGGTACTTACGGTGCGTGACCCCTCGGGCCTCAACACTCCGCCAAAGCATGCCCACTAGGTACTACAGTCGACACGCCATCAGTACCAAACCTCCATAAAACAATATCTTCTTATCGCAAAGCCATTTTTCAGCTCCCTGCCAGCCGGCCAAGTCTATCGAGGATGCTAACTCAATATTTTGCCATCAAGCAATAATAGAAAAGAAGATGGCGGACTACACGGTCGGCCCGGAAGGTACGCACGTCTCCAGCAAAGACTGACTGTTTTCTCACCCCACCTGTCCGTCATGATTAACCCGCCACGCGCGTTGCGCAGAGATGGCCAGGCTGTCTCTCGCCCAGGATCCGGAGCAGTACCCGCCGCCAGCTATTCACAGCCCAGGGGTAGTTCCAGTAGACATCACCATCAAGTTTGCCGACGCTGTCAAGAGTATGCACAGGCCTAGAAGGCGCCAGTCCACAGTTTGCAGCATGGTCGTGATGCTAACTCCATGAGTAGCTTTGGAACCGGGTGAGCTAGTAAAAGATGGCTTCTTTACACTCTTTGAGTCCGTTTCGGCTCTCGAGGTATGTTTAACTACCTTGCTTCTCCCCAAGCGTAAATGCTTCAAGAGTACTGACGCTGTACATTGCCGTGATAGATTGGGGACCCAAAAATGGACAGTGGCTGTGTTGCGCCGGGAGAAAAGTTTGAGGAGGAATATGATGTTTCACGAAAGCTGCTCCCAGAAGAGGTCCTTGGCATAATAGACGAGCTCATTTGCCATGAAGTATGTGCCATTGAGCCCTCGAATAACAACCCATGTCGCTTGGGTGCTAACAGCAGTAGATCTCATGGCACCTGGGCTATCCATTGTCGCAGACACTGTTCACCAGCGTCTATGTCGAGGCACTTTCCATGCCTGACCCTGCCAACATTGGTGAGGCCCTTTTCGTGAGGTCCAGCAGCTCTGAGAGCAGCCTCGAGCCCATGCTGCAGATTCTGCGTGCATACTGCCTTGGCATGCTCAAGGGCTGCAGCCATGTGAATGAGCGCATAAAGCTGGAACATTATTACGAGGTACGCATAAGCTCCGCGTCACGCATGCAGATGGATAACTCATTTCCCTACTCTTTCGCAGGAGGAAGATTTTGTGACAAATACATACAACCGCACACTCCTTCAACGCGTGTCAACGCATGACATTCACTCCGTCCTGCGCGAAGCCGAAGAGCTACTCGGTCTCTTGAGGGACCAAGTATCTCAAGACATTCTCCAGGGGCTATCGGCCCGCTTGAAGCTAAGACGCATATTCCTAGAAGCTGCAGAGTCGCCAGAAAACAAAGGAGATTTTGCCAAGGCTCAAGCGCCCTGGATTGAGGCTGCTGACATACTCCCTGTCATTGAAAAAACGCATGCCCTCGCCAAGGATGTCGATGAAGCCTTTTCGGTCAAGTTGCAGCGAAAGCTGGCTAGTACCATGCCTCCCCGACCCATTGTGCAGATCGACTTCAAGGAGGCTTTTGGGCATCTCTCCCGGATGTTTGAGGATGGCGGAGAGGTTGTAAACGTGCTCAAGTATACTGACTCACAGAGTCTTTTGGTAATGCTCTCATCGGTCCAGATGCCACTCGCTTCAGCCATGCTAACGTGGACTAGACCTTTGTGTCAACGTTTCAAGCAAAGAAGCCTCAGCCACTTGTTTACGTGAGAACTCTGCTGCAAACATTTCTCTTTGACGAAATGCAGATTCTCGGATGCATGAGCATTCGGCAGCTTCTGGACGACGACCTTTCCATTCTCACGCTCCCCGCCAGTCCGCTCCTTGCGCGCAGCAACGATGAGATTGAGGCTGTCGAAGATGTGCGCTTCGTAATGTCGCAGCAAACGGAACTCTTTCGCGAGCGCGCCGCGCAACCATACCTCGACATCCTGCGCACCTTTTGCCAGAACCGCTGCCGCGTCCGCCGCACGCTCTGCCACCTCATTCGCGACTGGGAGAATCTGCAAATGGATGCCGAGGACATTGACCACCTCCTCCAGGTCAAGACTAAGGAGCGGCCGCTCGTACATCGCGCCTCCATGATGAGCAGTTCCGCCCGGCCCGTCGAATCCTATGCCCTCGCACTCTCTTCATGGACCTATCTCTACAAGCTGCGCCTTATGGAGACCATTGTCCAGCTGGGCTTCGAACTTGAGGTCTACCAGCCGGACGAGCACCTCGCCATGTACTGGTACCTTAATTACCTCGCAAAAAGCCGCCTGCAACATGCGGAGCGCATCAAGTCCTTCATCGTTCATCGCGCCGAGGAGGCCCACGCCTTGCCCACTACGGACCCCGACGCGGCGAAGCAGCTCCAGCGTGCCCTCGCCTCCATGCGCCTCACCCTACTCGACGCCGCCGTTACCTGGGAGCTATCCGACGCCCTCGCGTGCCTGCACACCGTCCTCGCGCGACACAAGCTCGTGCGTGCTGCCGCTCGACCTTATAGCAACGATGAGCTGCGCCACGACCTGCGCATGAAACCCTTTGCGGCCATCGGCCTGCCCTCCCTACCCTCCTTTGCCGAGTTCGCCGCGGGGTGCCGCCAGCCGCAGACGCCCTCGGACGAACTCCTGGCGTACGGCGAGCGCGCGCTGGTTGGCGCCAAGAGGGGCTTCGAGGCTCTCAGCAGGCTCTCCGCCGAGGAGTCGTTTTCTGTGGGCTCGCATGAGCGCTGGGTGGCAGGCGTCAAGAACGGCCTCAAGTCGTGCATCGCCGCGGGCATTGCCATTACGACGCTGCAGAGGGCGCTGGCAGGCTTGGGTGGGAAGGCGAGCGAGGAGCTGCAGGAAAAGGCGGCGCTGGGCTTGACTGTTGAGATTCCCACGCCGGACAAGGCATATCACCCGTCATGGATTGTACCCAGAGTAACAGTTATACCCAAGTGATGTTGAGACTGAAATGATTAACGATAGAGGAGCTTTAGGGTCTTTTATGAATTTGTAAATTTGTCGGAAAGCAGCTAGCCATGCATCTGAATCCATGCATCTGAATCCATGCATCTGAATCCATGCCACCAGTCTAAAGTGTTCCTAACATGTTGTCTGCACATGCCCCTTGGGGTTTTCATTTTTCCTCGACTTTGCCGCGCATCCCAATCAGGTATAACGAGCCTACATCAATCACAGCCGGGTTCTGATTGGATATACTGGCCGCAGAGCTCACCGGCTCAGCCGTCCAGTCGTGACGGGCCAGAATTTGCAACGGAAGTGGGCACTAGGTACTTTTTTTACTTGGCGGCAATCTTGCGGCTACTGCGGAGTCGGACGATCTGGTCAAAGAGGACGTCCTTGAAGGCGAAGAGGAAGGCAGCCGTCAGAACGCTCTGGGTGACCTTGGGGCCGATACCCTTGTAGAGGCCGGCATAACCCTCCTCGCGGACGACGCGGTTTAGGGTCTGGGACATGCCCTCCTTCTTGCTGGAGCCGCTGGCAACGTGCATCTGGCTCTTGACGGTGATGTAGGGGTAGGTGACTGAGGTGGCGAAGAGCTTGCCGAGGGCACCAAGGAAGAAGGCAATGGTGGGGGTGACCTTGCGGCGGCCCTCGACGGCGTTCTTCATTTGCTCAAAGAGCGTGTACTGGAGGATGGGGTTGATGACGAGGACGAGGGCGGGCATGACGCCGGAGAAGAGGGCCTGAGGCCCCTCCCTCTTCAGCAGGGTCATGAGCGTGGCTAGGGTCGAGGGGCGGCGGGCGGCGGGCCGGCCCTTGCGAGCGGCCTCGAGGTCGGCGTCGACGTCGTGTTTGTACGTGGTGACGCGGGTATTGACGACCCAGATGGGGTTGGTCAGGACGACCGTGGCGGAGCCGGCAATGGCGCCGGCGATCATGGACTCGACCGTGGTGAGCTTCTTGCTGGCGCGGCCGGCCTTGACGGCGGCGGCCTCGAAGAAGGAGCGCGTCCACTCGTACCAGTAGTAGTAGACAAAGTTGGTGACGCTGATGCCGAACAGCGCCGAGTTGATGCCCGAGTAGAGGCCGGCGACGCCCTCGCGGGCAATTATTTTTTGCACGGCGTCGCTGAACTTGCTGTCGGCCTTTTTCGACTCGACCTGGGCGCGGGTCGACAGGGTGATGAGCGGGTATCTGGATTGAGAGGACAAATTATGATTAGCGGGCGAAATGGCGCGGGAGCGCGGAGCTCATTCGTACGTCAGGATCATGGACAGGATGCCACCGCCCGCGCCGGCGAGGGCGTGCGTGACATTGTCATTTTGGGGGGCGGCGGCCATTGTTCAAGATGGTGGAGTTATCAGGACAGGGATATCTGGCGAGAGGATCGCGGGGAAGCTGTGTTCATCGAGATGGAGCACAGACGATAAAAGATGAAAAAGGCTGATGGAATGAAGATGCTGGCGATTGTATTCAAGGAGTGAGGGATGGAGGTCGGCGCATTGATCCGTGGTTCAATAATGTGACAGTGGTTAAGCCAGATGGAAGCTCTCAGCCGAGGTCCCGTGGGGGTGGATGCCGAAGCGTGGGACGATCCCGCACATTCGGCTGCGAGGCAGGGAAATAATAAGGCGCTAACTAGGGTGGTAAAAGGTGCCCCAGGCTGATTGAAGTCGAGTCTTTTTCGTGGGCAATCGGCGATACTGTACACATAGCTTTTGCCTGGCAATTCACATTCACGCGGTAAAAATACTTCGCCGCCCCGGATGCACGGCACAGAGAGCAGTGCAATTGCTGGCTAGACCAGCAACTTAAAACCCCACAAACGAGATCACGAAATATCTCGTTCAACTTGACATTGCAAATCCGGACTTCATGCAATTTACGGATATTGCAGTCGTCAAGTTCGTCATGAGCCATCTGTTTTGTCCCCCGATCGCTGCGCATGTGACTGTGTGCTACGCTGTGAGACTTGAACTAAAATTTTCGCGGAAACGGTGCTAGTATTATCCGGCTAAGCCCCTCCAACGGCCCTTATTCATGCAGGCTAGTCCAGATCGGGTAGCCAAGTAAACAACACAGCAGCGTCCTACATTTCACCGCAACCAATATTGTAACGTCTGTACGCGGCTGTACTAGGTATCGCAAGACGCGATCGCAAACACTTTCGGCGCTTAACGAGAAAAAATTTCTCTATAAAATTCCCTCCTTCCTCTCCCCAGGATCCCGCATTCCAATTTCCATGGCTCTGCAGCTCCACGGGTTGGGATTAAGCGACAAGACTTATCCTCTTTTTTTGCCTCTTTCCCCACGCCCTCTAAGGAAATGTCCAGACGAACCACCTCTGTCGGTGCGCAGCCCGACTCATACCAGCTGCGCTGGCACAGCGTTGCCAACCCGGGCACCCCGCGCGGCGACCTCATGTCGTCGCCCGATCCCCTCAATGATGGTGCCTCCCCCGACCAACCCCCCTCCTCCAACACGCGGCGCGTCACCCGCAGCCAGCGAGCGCACAAGTTCCTGTCGCTCGGCGCCTCGCCTAGAAAGCAGGCGTACGAGCTCAACAAGGGCACTAGCGGCGGCGGCAGCAGGAGGTCGACACGGGGCGGCTTCGTGGTCAGCGTAGAAGAGACGGACGAGGACGGCACGGCAGATGAGGCCACGCGCCAGTCCCTCTTCCCAACGCCGCGCTCGGGCGCTCCCCGCGAACGCGCCACGACAACAACGACGACGGTGCCGCTCAAGTATTCGATCGAGGACGAGTCTAGTGATGTATTGGGCTCGACGAATGCTACGCCGCCGCCGCGGAAGACCCGGATCCGCGCGTCCAATGGGACGCCGGCTCCGAAACTCGCGACGGGGAAGCGCCGACGAGAGCCTTCCCCGGCGCCTCGAACAACACCCCGCCAGCCAGACACGGCACCAGACAGCTCAGAGTCTGACTCGATGGCGGACGACCTCACCCAGAGGTCACCCACGCCGAAACGCCGCGCACGCTCGCCCAGAACACGGGCTGCTGAGCCGTCCAGCGAGCTGGGCACAGGTCCAGCACGCAGGGGCAGCCCGGCGAGGCGTAGCGTGCGTACACGGCGACAGCCCGTGGTGTCGGGTCGTCTCGCTGGGCGCACTGATCCTGCCGACAATGCGGTGGAGACGAGCCAGGTGCCTCTAAGCGAAGACGACCTGCAACGGGATATTACGACTACGGTAACGGCAGATGGAGAGCGTGGCATGCCGACACCGCCGCCGCAAGCGGAGCCAGAGTCGGATCTCTGGCTGGCAGCAGTGTCACGCGAAACGACTCCGAGAGCTTCTGTACAGCCAGTCGAGACATTAGAAGCGCAAGTTGAAGAGCGCCAGGAAGAGCGCGAAGAAGAGCGCCAGGAAGAGCGAGAGGCGTCAGTGCCAGAAGACGACTACGGCTATCTTGCGCCAGTCGCCAGTGACGTCTCATCCGCTGATGATGAGCCACTGGCGGAGCCTACGATGACTATGAGAAATGACACCATCGCACAGGGCGAGGACTTCAGCATGATCCTCATGAATTCGATCCCTTCACTCCAAGCAAGCACACAGGGCGTTGCTCCCCCTCCATCTCAGTATAGCGACATTGGTGATGACACGAACCTCATCATCAACAACACGCTAGAGTATCTTCGCCAGGGCGAAGTTGCTGACCGAGAAGATGAGGGTGAGGACGATGCAGATGACGACGCAGATACATTGAGTGGCCGTGAATCTGGAAACGAACCGGCACGAGATGAGTCTGCTACACCCCAGCCAGTAGTTGCCGACTTGCAATCTGGATCTGAGCTTGAATCTCAGCCAGAAGTGTCGCAACCTGTCGCTGTGGATTCCGATAAGCCTCATGACCCAGTCTCACTGGGCAGCCGCGAGTCTGAAAACGAACCGGCTGAAGAGGAGGCTGCTGCGCCCGAGCCGTTGGTTGCCAATGTGCCATCTGAATCTGATCTTGAAGGTCAGTCATACACGTTGCGACCGGAGGTTGTAGAGCCCGCGGCCGAGCATGAATCGGAACCTGCACCTGGTGCTCCTGCATATGACAGATATATGCTTGAGACGATTGTGGAAGAGGAGTTCTCTCAGCTTGAACGACAAGTTGAGAAAGAGGTCAGCGCTGACGTCGAGGCAGCTGTCACGCAAATAGTGACAGTAGAACCGGAGCCGGAGCCCGAAGTGACGTCTTTCAGACAGCCGTCCGTCCGCCCGTCTCCGGCCATGTCTCGCAACACACGATTGTTGCCGTCTCCCCGAAAGGCGGCGAACACGTCACCGCTCCGGTACCGTGTTGCCAAGCGGTATGTCGGGGAAGGCTCGAGGTCTCCACGGAAGAGTCCACATGCAGCAGGCTCTCCTGAGCGAACGGTGAGACCTGCGTCATCAGATAGCGCCGGAGCGCAAGAAATCATGGAGGATTCCATGATGTACGAAGATTCCTTTTCGGAGATTCCTGAGGAGGTTCTAGCGAGATTCGCGCCAAGGAATGGGCGAGAAATGAGTTGGGAAGAGCTCAATGATGAGCAAATGGATGAGATCATGGATGAGCTCGTAGCCAGTCAAGAGCAGAACATGACCGCGGCAGAGATTGCTGAAGATGCCGAGATGGCACACGAGCCCGAGGAAGCAAACTTTGAGCACGAGCAAGAGGGAGCGCAAGCGGCACAGACAGACTCTGAACTGCCTGATGTGGACGCTGGCGAAGCACAGCAAGCAGAGCGCCGAGATGACGCAGTGATGTCGGACGAAGGCGAAGAGAACAGCAATGGCGAGCAAGCTGCAGAGGAGTTGGTAGAAGTGATGGCCGAAGAGCTTCCCTTTCCCTCCAATGCCAGCGACGCGCAGCCTGAAGTAACTCGACTGCCAACACCCGACAACTCTCCGCAGGATGCTCCTATTCAGGAAGCCCCTGTCTCTGCGCATCAACAGCCTCGAATGCACTCGTTCTTTGGCTCTCCGGTCGAAGCCAGCCACTTGGCCGGGCCCTCGTCGACGCCATGGTCCCAACGGTATTGGGCGGCCCAGCAGGCAGGGTCTGCTGCTCAGCTCAGCGGCTCGTCGCTGGAAGAAACGCCGCTCAAACAGATTCCATCCCCGACTCAGCAGCCACAGTCTGTGGCCCAAGAGTCTGCGCCGGCAGGGCATTTTCGCCCGGCACTGTCGCCCATTGTCCGAATTGGTCGTGCTCTGCAGAGTGTCACGTCGGATCCGCCCTCCCCGGAAGCTCGGGACCGTCAGCTAGGCAGTCCATTTAGAAGCGCTGGCGGCAAGGAGCCTCGCTCTGGCTCAAGGGAGCAGGGGGCAAGCGGCCGGCCCAGCAAAAGCCCGAGCGCGCGTGCCAGCAAGAGCCCGGCAATGCGCGTGCTGACTTTTGAAAGCATCGGTGAGTCGTCTCGCTTGAATGAGCATCCTTCGCCGCCCCGGGAGTCAACAAAGAGCGTCAACCCCTCAGCCATCGCTTCGAAAGCGCCGCAGCTGAGCCCGCGCCCAGATACCTCTCTTTTCCTGCACTCTCCGACTACTTGGAGCAGGATTGCGAGGGGCATCAAGAAGCCGACTACTGACGGGCCGCTCCCACCACTGCGTGCCTCGCAACCAGTTGAGGCTTTACCTTCGGTTCCAGCTTCAGCCTCGCCGCCACCAGAGTCTCTCCCTGCCAGGAGAACCAGGGGCCTTGAGCTTGCAGTGGCCATGGTGGATTCGCTACCGTCAATTGTGCGGCCGCAGAGACAGTCCCCTCCCCGAGAGCGCACTCACAGCGTCGAACCTTTGCCTTCAGTGAGCCCGTCTTTAGATGCGGCTCTGCAGACTGAAGAATTGACAGTTGACCGCGTCTCTGGGACGAACTCGCTGCCAGGTCCTCTCCCTAGCAGGAGAACCAAGGCCCTTGACACTGCAGTGGCCATGGTCGATTCGCTACTGCCAGCTAGGCCGCCACAGCGACAGCCTCCTCCTCAAGAGCAAACAGACAGCGTCGATCGCCGTAGCAGGAGCACCAAGGCCCTTGAGCTTGCAGTGGCCATGGTGGATTCGCTACCGTCAGTTGTGCCGTCGCAGAGACAGTCCCCTCCCCGAGAGCGAACTCACAGTGTCGAACCTTTGCCTTCAGCGGGCCCGTCTTTAGATGCGGCGCCGCAGGCCGAAGAATCGACAGTTGACCGCATCTCTGGGACGGACTCGCTGCCGGCGTCACCGTCTAGTGACGTCAATCTGAGCTGGATCATCAACGAAGGCTCGATTAGCCCGGACTTGCGCGGCGACAACACGCTCCAAGATGTTGTCAGAAATGCAGCCGCACGTTCCTCTGTGCTGCCTGCGTCTGTGTTTAGTGAGCCAGCGCCAGAGCAAGCACAGCTGGAATCGGAAGGAGAATGGCAGCCGCCAGCTAGGCCTGACGAGGAAGTTATGTCTGAGCCGGAGTTACCGCCGCTCCCGCCACCTAGAGCCAACGACACGGACATGTGGGAGGCGGAAGCGCAAAGAGAATCACCGAAACGGCGGAAGCATTCGTCTTCTGGTGGAAAAGCGCGGAAGAGGAACAGGGTTGCCAAGGAGACCTTCCCGCCGCTCAGAGAGGTCTCGACATCGTGGATGCGAAATGGCGAGGCACCAGCTGTCGACACGCCGCGGGCGGGGCATGCGCAGCCTGTGGTTGGCGAGCCTGGCTCATCATGGCGCCGAGACGGGTCTTCGCGTCGCAAAATAGGGGTGTCGCGCCGAGTTCAGCGTGCGCGCGAGCAGAGTTATCTGCGACTGGGAAGGCCTGCGCCTCAGGAGGAGCCCGCCCGCCAGGAGGAGCCCTCGCGCCTGGAGGAAGACGCAGAGGAGTACTCACTCCTCGGCCGAAAGCGGGCAGCGGAAGAGGCACAGAACCTCACCGAGTCTGCTGCAAAGGCCAGCAGATTTGATCTGTCGACATTCTTCTCTTCACCGATTGCCATTCCAGGCATGCTGAGGGACAGATTTTTCCCGGGGAAGGCCAAACGCGCCGAGGCAGCTCCCATCCCTACTCCTGCTCTCATTCCCGCCCCTGCGCCTCCAGTGGTGCCAGCAGGCCGCCTGTTTCCCCAGGCGCCGGCGATACAGCACGCCCCCGTCTCCGACAGTAGTTTGAACGTGGGCGAGCAGAACCCAACGCCGGCGACGCAGCGCTCAGAATCTTCTGTGACGTCTACGCGCACTCCTGCAACTTGGTGGGATCAGACACTTGGCCGGGGCTCGTTTGGCAAGAGCTCTCGTGCAAACATACTTGCTCGGGACTCTCGCGCAAAACCGCTTCCTCAGAGCTCTCGTCCGAACATAATTGGTCGGAACCTTCGCCCGACTTTGATCGGTCAAGGCCGCCCTAACCTGTTCGGCAAGATAGGAAAAGCGACCCCGACCACGTCGGTTGCGGAGCCCGTGCTTCCTTCAAGCACGTCGCGGCCCTGGTCCTTGCGCCGTTTCGTAACCCCGTTGGGAGAGGCAATGAAGTCTCAAAATGCGGAAGAAGCGAATACGCAGGGGAACCCGCCTGTTCCGCAGCGCTCAGAGCCGACCAGGGTTTCGGAGGAGCGTCATGTTCCGGCAGTGGTGCCGTCAAAGCCAAATCCAGCACCATGGTCGCAAGGGGCGAGCCAGGCGGCTGCAGTACCCTCCTCGGCAGCAGAGGGGTCTTTGGTGTCATCGGGGCTTTTCACAGAACCGCGCGGCCCTAGATCAGGCATGTCAGATGATGACATTGCCAAATGGCAGCGGTATCCGCGATGGGGCTGCAACAGCGTGGACAGCAACGCCAGTGACGATGTCATCATGCCGTTCATGAAACCACTGCCGCCAAAGGATGCGCAGCCGACGAAGTCAAATCTGCGCAACCCGCTGAAGCCGCACACGCCAGGCCGGGTGGTGGAATTCACGAGCAGCGTGATGTCGCCGCATGAGCAGGAACTGGCGCGGTACAAGCGTCGCGTGGTGCAGGGGATGCTGCCTGAGCTGTTATTCGACGACTGCTCCATGGATCGCCAGCCGCCGTTACTGACCGGACCAGTAAACGAGGGCAGCGGCAACGACCAGAGAAGCCAGGGCTCGTCAGATGTCTCCATGACGGACGCGCCGCCGCTGGAGGAGAGCGAGCCAGAGGCGGCATTCTCGCAGATGGTATTGTCGCAGACGGCTTGGTCGGACCAGCACTGGCTACTTCTGCAGGCGATCGTTCGAGCCCGTCGCAAGGGGCAGTTCCCCGATCTGGGGCGAAGCCGCACGGACAAGTTCATTGGCAAGTTTGTCAACAGCAAGGGCGAGTCTTTGAAGCTTGAGCGTTGGCACCTGGACTGCGTGGATGCCTTTTCGATGTACGTTGGCGGCTGGGACGAGGAGGAGCTGGTGAAACGCCTCGGTTCGGTTATCTTGGGAGAAGATAGGCGAAAGCGAATAGCGTCGAGTGAGGAATAGAGGCATCAACTTTGAGGATTGATCGAAGCACTGATGTCTCTTTGAAAATTTTGTGTCTATTTATACCCTGTTGGTTTTGTATGAGATGATGAGCATGCATTGTTTTGGCGTCAAAAATGGGAAGGCTTGTGTCATTTGGATAGACATGTCTTGGAAACTTGGGATCATGACTCGGAGTTTGGGTATTTCTTTTGGAGTTTTTGATTATTTTGACAGCCTGTTACATTATCAAGATACCACCGTGTTTGGATTATTGCGATATGATTTGGAGAGCGCAGCCTCGGCACGGGATGTTTCTTGTCTTCTTTTGCTCACTCTTCGTGAATTATTAACGTATCCAGATATTCTCATTGATATGAGAGTGAGGAAGTACTCTGGATCATATCATCAATTATACTCATTAATTATGCATAAAATACATTGATACGTGGTTGTAGTGCCCCACGAACCTGAGGTACACCCCACCACAGCGAAATCTTGCAGGGCGGACAAGTACCCATTTTGTTTACTGGCACGCGAGTGATCTAAATAAAGCAACACAGCATCACGGGCTGAGACGCGTCCCACACCAAGCCACACCGCGCGGAAAGGGCTTGGAGTAAACCGACTCTTCAAGGTAGGGCAACTATCGTCAAGGTTGAGAAATTCAAAGGCGGCGACCACCTAAAAGGCCCGAAGCCCGTTTGGAAGCCTCTCGAATTTTGTGGCCCCCAATCTGACCCGGTTTCAAGCTCTTGGTGGCCGTTGAAGCCAAAGGCAAACAAACGGGCACTGTGTTGGCATATGCGCTCCGCTTCCCAGTTTAACTGAGACCCTCCCCCCCCCAGGACCTGGATATCTTTTTATTGTTATTTTTTCGATTTCCCCGTTTTCTTGATCCAGATATCGATTCTTTGTTGAGAGCGCATTCCATCCAGAACACCGCCACGGCTATGGTCCACGACCGTTGACCGCCCTCCCGCCCGCCGCCCGACGCCCGACGCCCGCTTGCCGCCGCCACCACCACCAACGCCGTCATGGTTCGAGTCACCGACGACATTGTGCTCGCGCCGGAGCAGCTGGTCGCATACCATGCCTCGGATCCCCTCCTCGGCAAGCTCCCCATCGTCGTCCTCTACGGCACTTCGACCACGGCCACCCACAACAGCTCGCGCGTCCAGATCCACGTCTTCTCGCCCGCCGGCCTGCGCAGCTACCCGCGCCTCACAATCTCCCCCAACTCGCCCTTTTACAGCGTCGTCGCCCGCCTGCCGCGCGAGTTCCAGGGTGACGACGTCTACCGCGCCCTCGCCTTTGGCCTCTTCCGCTGCTTCTCTGAGCTGCCCGACGCCGTCCGCGCCCATCTCAGGAATGCGTACCCCACCAGATCCAGGCAGCCCGGCCGTGACGTGCCGCTGTTTGGCGATCAGCACGCCGCCAACGTCGTGGCGGACATGGTCCCGAGCGATCACACGGCCGGCGTCGTGTCGGCGATTCAGGATGCGCTCCAGCCACAGCACGTGAGCAACCTCGACATTGACCTTGTCCTGCCCCCGGGCTCTATTGTGCCGCTCCAAGAGGAAGACCTCGAAGACGTGCCCGAAGACGAAGACGACATTCTCGACCCGACCCTTCGACAGTATGGCGGCTATACCCCGCTGGTAAAGCTGTTTGGCGAGCCCGTCTTTATCCCGACGAGTCGACTGCGCCGCGCGCCTTCCAAGCCGACGTCGATAAACAAGAGCAAGACGTTTACCGTGGAGCAAAAGATTGAGCTGCGTATGAAGCTCGCGGAGCTTGTCGACACCGAGGAACGCTACGTCTTGAAGCTCAACGAGCTAGCCCACACTGTCGTCGACAAGTTTCGCGATGGTGCGCATAAGAGAGAGGGACAGAGCCTCACTGCTGCTGAAGCTGAACTTGCGCAGTTGTTTCCGACGTCGGCCGATGAGATTCTCAAACTAAACTCTGCATTTTTGACAGAATTGCAAAACGTCATGGATGAGACGGAAGAAGAGGCCTTGGTCGACATGGAGGGCAATAGTGCGCACCTTCTTAGTCCTCGCCAGGCCGGCATGGCACGTCCCAAAGATCCAATCGGCGCCCTTGCCATGGCAAAGGCCTTCCTCGAGTGGTTTCCGAAATTTTCGGACTGCTACAGAGATTATATCAAAGCCAGCCAGCATTTCCCAACTTCAATGGATGGCTTCTTGGACCCCCAGGCGACACCCCAACGAGGTGATCAAGCGACGAAATCCGCATTGATTGAGCCTGTTCAGCGTCTACCTCGCTATAGCTTGTTGATTGACCAAATAGTTGCTTCACTACCAATCACACATCCCGCACTACAGTCAATGCTGAAAGCTCGAGACATCATCACGAATATATGCTCAATGGATGCGATTGAAACGACCAAGCCCCAGCTTGCCAGCCAGCTCCGGAATATTATTCAGGCTTGGCCAGCAGATCTTGAGCCCAGGGGTCGTCTTATTGGAGCTGCTGATTTTATCGAGCTCTCTCCTCCATTCGGAGTCTCTCTTGCCGAGAGTGACAACAGAGGTATCCTGCTACTGTTTGCGGATTGCGTCGCCATGTTGAAAAAGACTGGCCGGCTCACAGGCAGAGACTTGCTTAGAGAAATTGGCAAACCGTCCGCTGCAGAATTGCTCATTTCTATGACGAATGCCGCAGGTGGCTCCGCAGCATACGAGTTTGCCTTTACTGGCTGGCACGACCTTGCCAGCGTGCGCTTCACCGAGTCTGCTAATGGCAGCCTCGCATGGATGACGTCGACGCAGAGTATCAAGGGTGCACACACCGGCGAGCACCACATCAGTCCAACGCCAACGGCAAGATGCTTCCTGCTGCAAGAGTTGTATGAAGGCAAGGCGACACGGTGGGGAGAGGATGTGACCAGAGCTAGAATCGAGGGGCGCTTTTCAGAATCCGAAAGGGAAGACCCGCGCTGGACACTTCGCTCCATCCGCATGCCTGATAGCAACTTGGGGCTATACGCAGCTGTTTTTCAAGAGGGTGCGGACCAGCTCATCGAGGGCCGTCGCGAACCTGCCATTGTGCGCGTTGTTGTCGATCATGAGAGAGGGACAAAGGGAGCGCCAGTCGGGCACTACGGTGTCGAGATTGTCATTACAGTGGCTGCCAACGATCTGAGGCGAATATCGATGATTACTGCCGGCCTCAACGGCAAGCAATACCAAGACGATATTGTCCTGGAAGACTTCATTCCTACAATGTCGCGAAGAAGTAGGTGGCTGCTGCCGCCATCCATGACACAATTTGCTAACATGGTAACAGTAATCCAACTGCTCAATAGTCAATTCAACGTTGCGAATATGGATCTTACAGCCGCCATTGTTTCCTACAACAGCAACATACTGCGTAGCTTGAGCTTCTCTGCGCAGACGACCCCTGTGCCCCGTGCGGACAAGACTCGATCGTTTCTTATGGCTGCATCGCCGGTGAAGCTACTGTCGACTCTGTGGGGCGGAACCACCAACAGCAATTCTGCCAACAGCAATAGTACAGCGGCTCCAGAGTCGATGATATCGACTTCTACCGTTGCGCGTCAACCCTCGCTTCACCGCAGCAACAGCTCCCACTCAATATTAGGGTCAATTCGTGGCGAGCGTTCTTTTATCGAAGATACGCCGCCAGATAATCCTATAATACGACTCGAGGAGACATTTACAGCATATGTGGCCGCACTGCAGGAACGGAAAGGGGCGATCAACGGTAGAACGATGCTGAACCGATCGTCAGTGGATGAAGTGCTGGTCAACGACGTCTACAACCGCCTCATTGGAAATCCTCATGACTGGGATTTGCCAGTTGAGGTGAGTACAGAAGTCATTTTTGTTGCTTTTGAAAACTTCTTGCGCATAGCATGGGCCGAGCAAATGGGCGCAGTCATTTCCAAGCAGTCCATGGACACCCTACAAGATCGTGCCAACCGAAGGGCACTCGGCGACTTTGCAGACTTTGTCCGCTTCTTGTTCTCTGACATGGCGCCCCAGAATCGTCGCGCGTTTGCTTCACTCATCAAGCTATTAGCGGACCTTTTGGACGGGTGCCATGATGACGGTGACCGAGGCGCCTTGACGATTGCCTTTGCCGAACTTCTCGTCATGGATGGAACTGCGCCTCACTATATCAACCTTTTGGACCGGCTTGTGGAAGAATGCGATCGAATCTTTGGTAGCTCGAGCCCGAACCAAAGCTTTTCGTATGAGGCTTCTACAATAGGGTCAATCCGCTCCGCCACACTCCGCAAAGAAGTATCGATGACAGGATCTCTTGCGTCGAATACTTCATCAATGCGGAAAAAGTTTGGACTGGACATGCTGATGCGACAAAACAGTGACAGATCGGAACGACCATCTGTTTGGAGGAGTCTCAGCAAGCATCGCAACCCGGCAACCGGCGAGCCCTCCAGCTTCTCCCGACGAACGATGAAGCAAGGTTTGATGGGCGACGATAGTTCCTTGCCCAGGCTTCTGCAGCGAGGAAATAGTGCCCGGGAGCGGCCAACCGTTGCTGGTGCATTTGATACTCCGAGCAGACCGACGAGTTCACACAGAGCAGAGTATCCATTGAGCACCATTGGTGAGCCTAGCAATGAAGGCACATCGCTGTCAAGGTTCAAGCACAAGCGTCGAAGCTCACTATCTGATTTGAAGAGCTTGCTGGAGGCTACAACACTCGAAGACGAGGAAGAGGCTGTTCAGCCCTTGCAGCTTTCGAAACAAACTTCAGGAAAGGTCAACACCACAGCTGGGCAAGGACTGCAACGAGACATTAGCGGTGGTTCGCAGCAGAAGGAGAACATGGAAACCACTAAGAGTCTTACGACTCTAGATGGCGCCAGTGTGCCCAGCAAGGTGTCTTCCCATTCCAGGCCCTTTGTCCGGCACGCCAAGGCGCTCTCCGTAACAAACATTCCAATGCTGAAACCAGTTCAGCTTGGTCAGTCCACAGCAGCTTCCGGTTACAGGCACGCTGGTGGACTTACCCGATCGCCGGGGCGACTGAGGCTGCAATCGCCGCAGCGGCTTCGGGATCGTGTGCAAACCGGCAAGACTGCCGTGGTTGAAGCCGGTGCTGCACTGCAAGCCGAGATGCAAAAGGCCATGGATCAGGCCACCCACGGCGACGCCTCTGCCGGCAAGAGACCGTCCGACGCGCCGGCGTTGCAGGCTTTGAGCGACAAGCTGAGCAAAACCATTCAGGATTTGCAAGACAAGTACGCGTCTCTGCAAGAGGAAACGGACACGACTCTGAAAGCTACGGAAAGCAAGATGCGCTCCATTGACCAGCTCCACAAGGAAGTCTCGGCGGAAAACGAGCTGATTTATGAGAAATTCAACGACGAGCTTGGCAAGATTGTCAAGGCGCTCCGGAGCAAGGGCAAGGAGGACAGGGAAGAGCTCCTGGCCAAGCTTAAAGAGCATTCGGAAGAGGCAGCCAAGCTAAGAAGGGAGAATGGCCGGCTCAAGAGGGAGAATATTAGCCTCCGCGCATCGTTGAAACAGCGCGACTGAAGGATTTCTGTTGCATTCGAATAGCAGTTTTATTTTTTTACGCCGAACAATGATGGACGACTGATTCGAGGTATTCGAGATGTTGGCATGGAAGAACAACGACTTTATATATATATGTACTCTAGAAAAGAAGAAGATAGAGTATATCTGCAGACTATGTACAGACTCTGTACCGGTTATATACATTGCATGACCAAGGCTATAGGGGGGGAGAGGACTCGGCAACGGCTGAAGTCGAAGAGGACCGAGTGTGACAAATCCTGAGTTGAAAATGTACAAGAAACGACACTCTTCCAAAATGCGAGAATCTTGATTATATAATAATTGTTCTACTTTGAGTAACTGAAACCTTGGCACCAATGCACTGCCATTTCTCGGATCTCGCAAATATTGATCCTCTCTCCAATCGCGGCGTCTGCGAGTGTTTGGCTCATAGAGTAGCGGCCATGACAAGACAGAATAGTGTTGATATTTCAAGGAAGTAGATGAGTCATTAGTTATCCTGCGACTCTGGGGCTTGTGTCGCTTTCTCGAGCCAGCACTCAAAGAACAGCGGCCCGGCCCTCACTGAGCGAATCGGCGCAGTACTCATATCTGGTCGCCCAGCCGCGGCGTCATGCTTGGCCTCGGCCGGAATCCAAGGCTGGGGGTGCTGCACGCAGTCAGTATACAGTCCACTTCCGACTTTCGAGCAAAGACTTGTCAAGCCACATTACCCCAATAGGTGCATCCGACTCTTCACGCAGCTCGACTGCCAGCGTAAAGGTGCAATGATCCGGCAGCGGCGGGCTCTTTTCGCCCGCATACGCAATTCTACGCAACGCACCTCGCAGACCTTCATTCACATCTGTCCAGTTGACCTCGTCGTCTTGGCCCTCGCCGCCCGTCTCCGTCTCCGCCGCCGCCACCTCCAGCCCGGCAGCACCCAACTCATCCATCCCCGTAGCCGGGCCGTCACCGACGTCTCTGTAGCCTCCACCAGCGGCGGCAGCAGAATCGCCCCACGAGGCCGGAAAGGACTGCAGGTCAAACACCCAGCGCTCCAGCACCGTCATAGACTGCGGCGCGTGGAC